>ML816437.1:231591-255650 GCA_009831015.1 Picea engelmannii
GGGCAGATGAGCTTCCACCTTCATGTGGTTGGCCCCGTTCAATAGAGAATATTAAACAATTCTCAAAATTAAGAGAAACATTAAGGTGTTGAATACGAGAAGCATCTACAAGGAAAAAATCTACACTTGTGACGTAGATCTAAATAATGTTTGTGACATAGATTTATGAAGGTATACATACCCTACCCCCCTCTGTATTTCAACCTATGACCTCCAAGGAGTATACACATGTTATTAACCATTAGGCCCACTATATAATATTTATTAATTATTATAATATATTAATTATTTTATGATATAATATGATGATGATGATGATATAATTTTAAGTTCACGACCAAGCCAGACACTAAATTGGTGTATGATACCCTCTTGTTTGTGGGACAAGGGACCCCCTCCGCACAGTGATTTGACTGTTAATGAATACAAAGGTATACATACCCTACCTTCCTCTATATTTGAGCTTGTGAACTCTTACAAGGAAACACATGTTATTAACAATAGTTTATTAAATATTTAATATATGTAAATTATATAAAATATAATTTATATATATATATATATATATATATATATATATATATATATATAATTTATATAATATAATATATAATTTATAATTTATATAAATTATATAATTTATAAAATATATTCAAACAAACATAAAACTCATAATCCATCACCTGTGCGCCCATAACCAACTCCCCCGAATTACCTCACCTCCTGGCCGCGAATGAGAGCCCATAACCCACCCCGAATTACCTCACCTCCTGGTTGTGACTGAGAGCGAGATAAGCCATTGCTGGAGGCAGAGAAGCCATTTTTGAAGCAAGAGATCACCTACACTCCCATAACCTCCCCTGAATTACCTCACCTCCCAACCACGACCTAGAGTGAGAGAAGCCATTGCTGGAGCAAGAGAAGCCATTGTTGGAGTGACAAAGGAGGAGCGACTGAGAGTTCCCTTGCTGGAGAGACAGAGTAGGCGACACAGGAGACCTCATTTTGACTAGGAACGATTCCAAAATCAATAAGTTCTTATAATCCTTTAAAACCCCAAATCAAGAATTAAATCTCCTCCTTTTGAATCTCGTCCAAGGTTCTATAAGTTATGGTTTAATACATGATTGAATTAAATTATTTAAGACCTTCTTGAATTGGTAAGTTATGGTGACAAAGGCACCCCCCATAAGAAACATGTCATCATCAAACTAAGAGTGGCTCGATTATTCGACTCCCTGGACAATCGATATACCCTTCAATTTTCCAACAATTCTCTCTTGCTCCAACCTTTTGCTCAAAGAGAGAGCCATGATAATGTATAAGAGTGGATAAAAAGGGATGCCTTGTCTCATCCCTCTCTTACTCTAAAAAAAGGAGGTCAAACTATGATCTACCTATGATGTTATCCACGGGCATCCAATGCATACTTTAACACAATGAATAATACTTTTTGTAAAGAAATCAACAAAAATGATTAATATAACTGATTGAAAACATTAGAGACAAGTGTGTCATTTGTGAATTGAAAATGGGAGAGGAGATACAACTCACCATGGATAAGGAAACCTTTCATATTTCCACTAGTATTTGCTTGACACAAACTTCCTCTCAATCTTTCAATGATCGGTATGAATAAGAAAGGCTATAGAGAATTAGCTTGTCTAATGCCTCGAGAAAGGTTGAAGGTGGAAGAGGAAGATCGATTGAATAGGATAGAGAAGAAATATGAGGAGACCTATTGTCTAACCCAGAAGATACAGGTTTGATAGAATCCAAGGGTAGATAGAATTTGAACACAAAAATACCAATTACTATGATAAAAGGCTTTAGACATATCAACCTTAATTTACATGTCTAACTTTTTAGTCAATTTTAAGGAATGAATAACCTCATGTACTACAATGATCACATACATAATTTGTCACCCTTCAATGTATCCTCCTTTTTCATGAGAAGTGATATGAGACATGATAGGATTTAGTTAGTTTGTAATGACTTTAAAGATGATTTTGTAGGTCAAATTACATAGAGAGATTGGTTTGAATTTCTTTGGGGTGTTAGCTCTCTCTTCTTTTGGAATGAGTGTAAGGAAGATGGGGTTGAAAGCCTATAAAATTCCATGTGTTTCTTTAGATTCCTCAACTACCTTCCAAGCATATGTGCCCAACACAAACTAACAATTTTGGAAGAAATATATTGTAAAACCATCTAGACATGGATATTTCCCTAATGCCATATCCATTACTATTATTTCAACTTCTTACAGAGTAACTCTTATCATCAAGATAACATTATAATATTGGATCACCATCTAGGGGGTGTGTTTAAGGATGAACCTTATGGATTCCTATTTTTCCGTAGTTGATTCAGAGTGGAGCCAATGATAAAATGATTTGAGTTCCTTTTCTATGTCACCATGAAAGATGTTTCCAAACACTTCTTTGTTTCATTTTTTGAGTTTGGAATTTAGATTCTTTAATATTTGTTGAAATTGATACATCAATGATCCCTTAGTTGGATCCCTCTCCTTTAATTTTGATGTCTCTGGTTGGTTCTGGTTCTTCCTCAGAGTTGGTATTATCCTCCTTATCTGATTCCATCACCAAATAATATTAGGATGTGGTTTCTTTTTTTTGGGCTATAGATTCCATTTCTATTGATTACTCTATTGATTATTTTGTTGTATCCTTTTTCCTTTGTTTTGGATCCTCCAAGTTGGATTTGGGTGATGGATGTGCCTCTTTTTTTGCATCCACTAATTTTGTCTCTAGGTCCTCTTGTTTTGAGGCGAGTGACTAGAAATTGTTGGTCACTTTGGGTGTACTAGGGGTCCCCTAGTCCATGTTATTCTTGATTGATTTCCTTTAGCAAGTAAATATTTGGAGGGAAGCCCCCAGTAAAAAACTAAACACAAAAAAACTCGGAGCTTGTAGTTGAGTCGGAGAAACCAAACACTATGCAACCAACAGATCCATGTAACCTCATGGTCAAAAGATGTCCATATAGCATTGGACACATGAGATAAAGGGGGATTCTAATGTATACGAGAGTAGTAGGATATATATATTTCCTTTACTATTTGATACCAAAGGCCTTTATATTGTACAAGCCTCCCAACACTTATGGATACCTAGGTACTGTAAGCCAACAATTATGGCTACCTAGGTACTTTAAGCCAATTGTAAAACCTAGGCACTTTAAGCCAATTTTTCCATCTCTGGAGTATTATAAAGAAAAGGAGCATAAATATAGTATTGATCTTCCTCAAATATACCAATAAATCAAATAGACGGTTTCTTTATATTTAGATGCATACCTATAACAAGACAATAAAGGTCCATAATCTATTTGAATCTTGTTGCTTCCCTCCTAGTACCATCACAAAAATTAGTATATCATCAACAAATAGTAAATGTGACAAAATACATTGATTTCCAATTTGGATATCATTCATGTTGATCGCTCTAAGTGTGTCCTTCAAAGACCTTCTTAATTCATAGGCTACAAGCATGAATACATATAGAGAGAGTAGATATCTCTACTTGAGAGCTCTTTTAGGCCTAAAAAAGGAAGTTGTTGACCCATTTATGATAAATGAAAAATACACTGAGGTGATATAGTTCATTACCTACGGCATAAATGCAACACAAAATACCAAGTGTATAACTAGTAATCTCAAATAGAGCCGACTAATTTTTTCATATGCTTTAGAGAGTTATTAATGAGAATGTTTGTTAACTATTTCTCTCATTCGATGGGGTGCAGGTACAAACAAACATGTATTTGTCAGATTTGTCCTCCTCGAGTGAGGGAAGTTCAGGAAGACTAAAGGAAAGCGATACATCTAGTAGGCCTAATATATATATATATATATATATATATATATATATATATATATATATATATAAGAGGGAGATCAACTAGATGTCAAAAGATTAGAAGACAATTCCATAAACAAATGGAGTTTTTTCTCACGGAAGGGGGGTCATGTTCTTATGATGATGAGACCATAGGCGACATCGAGGTGACCTTGAGGTACTAACATCTAGTGAAACAATGGGTAGCCAAGGATCTTCCTCGTCTAAACACAGATGTTTGTGTGAATGAGAGGATATTTTGGATTGCACCATCGTCATTACACGGTTTAGGGTTGTTTTGCATGGATGGAATAAAGGTGGGTTATGGAAAATGTACTGAATTGATGGAGTATGTCGGACCCTTCTAAAATTATAGAGATTGGATGTGTTTGGTCCAATATACACGCAGTATGCGCAGATACAACGTGTTTGCAAATTATTTACAACTAAAATACAATAATCAAAATAAAGGATTGAGTATGTACTTTGACGTAAGGCCAAAAACATCAAGGAATATTGCAGGGTTTATAAACAATACACAACCTAGATCTACAAATAAACAAACAATTGTGTATTTGAGGGGTATGAAGGAAACCGTGTTTTTGTGTGTGCCATAAAATCAATAGTTGTAGGGGAAGAGTTGTTGATCAATTACAATTTGAATCGAATAGATACAAATGATGTTACTATGGGAGTGGTAAATATAACATTTCACCAAACTTGTAATTAATGAATCTAATAAATTATGTTTTTGTTAATTAATGGTTTTTGTTAATTAATGTTTTTTGTTAATGTTTCATTTCGATATAAGAAATATAAGGAATATGTTTCATTAAATGACACCATACTCTAGGAAACATGTATACCTCATTTTTAATTATGTTTTTTGAAGAGTTTGTTGGTTTCATTTCAATATTAATGGTTTCAATATATTTTTTTACAGGTTGTTGATCGGGGCAAGTACCCAATGGATGAGATGATGCCATCATCGAGGCAAAATGTATAGCCCATTATAAATTGTACAAATTAAATATAAGGAATGTATTTTTTAATTATGTTTTTTTTAGAGTCTATTGGTTTCATTTCGATATTAATGTTTTCAATATTTTTGTTGCAGGCTGCGCTTGACCGGGGAAAGTCCCCAATAGATCAGAGGAATCCATCCTCAGCCCAGTCGGTATAACCCATAGTAATTGTACAAATTAAATATGTTGTATCATTATGAGTTTTTGATGAGTTTATTGGTTTCATTTCGATATTAATGTTTTCTATATTTTTGTCACAGGGTACGTATCCATTAGCAGAGAAATCCACAAAAATGGATGTGGATGAGATAATGTGCGATGATGACATCACAACATTGCTTAAACCCCTTTCAGATGTTAAAGAAGTTCGTAAAAAAATAAATGCRGAAATCCTTCGTTTGGTATTCAATCAACCGCAAACAGAGGAGATTAGAGAAAAGATTGATCGTTTGACTATGAGAGCTCAGTCGTTGAATGTAAGCCGCGAGATATTTAATTAGAAGATAAATTCATTTATGGTTTTAYATTTTCTACTTGTATATGTCATGACCTAAAATATGATTTGTTTTTACAGGCGTATTTGCGTCCACATAATTCTGGTGAGGGGCCTATTGCTGCTATTGATGCTACTGACGAGTCTTCACATCATGAGCATCTAACCCCATGTGCATCTAAAAATGTGCCAATTTTTTCAATTGAAGAGTCAACAAAACATAACAGGACAACCCAGGGGGAAGATGTGGGTGCACCCTCTATTGCTCGAGGCACTACAAATCATGTAGAATAGGGTCAGGGGGTTGATGCAACATAGAGTAGTATTGATATTTCTCAAGCAATATTTCTCGGACCTTCCCGTGTTATTAGCACATGAATAGTACAGACCACACTTTTGGTGGACGAAAATATTGTTCCCATAAATATAGAGAAGATCCCATGTATTTAAAAAATGTTTTAACTATTATATATAATCTGATTGAAATTTACTCATAGATCATTCTTTTTAAACTAATGATGACATGGTTGTTTTGCAGGAAATGATGTTTTTTTAAACATCTAAATGATTGGTCACTGAAGATATTTGGGCCCACCATCTGCATAGGGTGGGATAAACAAAACAAAAATTTAAAATATGAGCTCATCAATTGCTTGATTGGGTTATTCGATGTTGAGACCTTCAACTGAGAGGAGGTCCTCAAGAAATATGACCAAAATATGAACATTGTGAGGGAACAATATAGTGTTCATCTAGAAATGAACCCTAGGTAGGAGTGCCCTCCAATGATTCCAGTAAGGGAGTAGAAAGTCTTGTTGGATGATGGAAGTAATAGGGCTTTAAGAAAACAAGGAAAGCTACCATCGGGCACATGAAGGTATGCAATACTTTGAACAATGTAATTATATGTTTATTACTCTTTATTTTTACATGAAATTTGCAAAATCTAATGTATTTCAAACTTTTTAGAGGCTTTCAGACACATCAAAGACAACAAATGACAGACTAGGAAAGCATGGCCATCACAAGCTTGGGCCTAGTGGTTATTTGAATATGGTGGCACGAATTGTAAGTATCAATAACTCAAATATTGTATCCAAATAATAAATTGCATATAAATTTGTTTTTATTTCACCATAAAAGATAAATTGATGATCTTATGCAAAATTGCAGGTTGATCGGTTCAACGAAGTGTAAGTAGAGGATGACTTGAGGGTTGGATTCCAACACAAATTTGTATTTGTTGTTGAGTGTTGAAAAATCTTGGGTGTTGGGACAACATAGTCTTCCAGTGATCCACCTTGCACGTAGGTAAATAAAATCAACAAATTTTATTTAAGATTGATTACTTGTGTAGTCTATTCATTATTAATTTTGGCCATAAAATATTAAGCCTCTTTGTTTGAAGCATGAAAACCACAATACACATAATGCCCATGATGGAGAATGACCGACCACTAAAGGTCATTATGTGCATCCTCGTAATGGATGTATTCATGTGCTACAAAAAACTTAGTATGAATTACAGTAGAAAATATTTAATTTCAAATAGTGTATTAATTTAAATCTTTGATGTTTCAACTCCAGATCATATAGAGGGTCATCATGTACAAGATGATCAGGCAACTAGACAAGGAGATGAAGTAGATGATGTGGCCCCGTCAGGTAAAGAGAACCACTCTAATGTTGTTTTTATTAATGAAATACTTGTAATGATATAAACAAAACATATCAATTTAACATTTCTTCATTATTGCAGTAGATCCTGGCACCTTACAAAAACATATTCCACATCACGAGTACACGAACTGACAAACAATAAGATAAGTTGCATAGGTGATCCAGAATCGGATCCAGAAGCTTGACAGGGCTCAAAAAAGGCTCAAAAATTAAAGTGCTCGGAATCCGACGAAACCAACGCCATTGCTTCTGTCTCGTCTTCTTGATTCCGACCATATATTTACTTTTTCAAACGGGCTTCGTATGCAAAATATATCGCGTTCTGTCTGAAAACCCAAACAGGCAAAAAAAAGGGGATGATTGTACAGTCCGTACAGTGCCACGTGGCAGGCTGACTGTACAGGCCGTACGGCCATACAGATGATGTGGAAACCCCTGGAGACGACACGTGGCAGGTGATGTGGCATATGACAGACAATTGGACCAATCTATGGGTGACACATGTCACTACTATAAGGGTGACACATGGCACGAGATGACGTCAGTAGGTGATTGGGCAGGTACGGTGGCAGGGAACGTGGCAGGTGACGTGGACCATCCGACATTTGACACTTGGTAGTTTTTGGTTGGTTGTTGATGTGCCACATGGCCCAGTCATGGGATGCCACGTGGCACCCTGTGGTTGGTTCGTGGTTTGTGTAAAAGTTTATGGTTTTCCCCGGGGTCGAACCCCCGACCTCTCCTCCGGGATGTGGACTGGTAGGACCGGGCTAACCACCCGCCCCACAGGTGTTTCTTAACACCTATACGACAAAGTGCTTATTTATGTTTGAATAATGTATTGCTCGGAGGGGGAAAGGGTTGGGGCTTAGCCCCAACCCTCGGCACAAACACACGACCGTGACCGCCCATATAACCGGGAGCGCGGAGGTTTAAACTTGCGGGAGTAATGGATAGGGCCTAGCCCTTGGACCTCGCATCAGCATGTAACCACCACCACGGAACTGGGGGCCTATCCACTATTTTGGGCATGGGTTAGTTGGTTAGCCACCGGTTTTATCCACACGCCCGATGACCAGGAGCCAACAGAGGGGGGCCAGCGCACAACCAGTGAAGCGCCCAACCACATGGTCGCCTCCCATATGAACAGGAGTGCATGCCAAAGGGGTTGTACCTAATTTTAAACTAAAGTGGTTTTTTATGTATAGTTTGGGTTTTATTGATTTTCCAAGCCTGTTTTTAATGAATTTTCTCCATTTTTGGGAGATATTGGGCATTTTTGGAGCCCAAATTTTGGGAGGAAGTTGGGGATGGATAACCAACTTCAGATCTATAAAAACCAGGCCTGTTTGAGGCCATGGAGGACAGTCAGATCAGATTTATTCTTAAGGGAAGCCAAGCCAAAGCCATTTTTATGCAGGGAAGCTATTGAGGAGAAGACACTTGCGGGCCATTTCTGGGAGCTCCGGACATCCGTTTTGCGTGCCGTTTTTTTTGCTGGGTTCTTGAGATCTGGAAGAACATGACCAGATCAGTCTTGTAGMCAATTGGCACTGCTACRATGTACTTTTGAGATTTTGAACAAAAATAAAGAAGCCTCCYCCACAGRGACAAAGGCTCGGAGACGTAGGCAACGTTGTGCCGAACTCCGTTATCAATTCTCGTGTTATGGTTTGTTGTCTATTATTTCATTTCAGATCTGCAAATGTGTATATGGCTGTCATAATTCCTCTTCTTTCCTCATTCTTTCATTAAGCTTCTCAATTGGATAATTAACGCATGCAAAATTAAAACTCAACCATAGTCATTAAAAGATCCTACGGATCAATAGGAGACTAGAAGAAATGATAAAGATGTTGTAGAAGAAGATCAACTGATTTCTGAATTTGTGAAAAGCCAAAAGCCAAAAGCCAAAAAAGAAGTGATTGTAATAACATGATGACATATTATTTTTGATAATATAAACTAATGTCATGAAATATTTTTTTTCATATGAATGAATGAATGTTGAATGCTTCTTTATGACAAAAAACACATATTTTCTCATAAATTCATTTATTTTCAAGTACATGCATTGGGTATGGGGAATTGAGAGTGATGTGAGGGGGGGTGGAGGGGCCATATGAGCTTCCACCTTCATGTGGTTGGCCCTGTACAACAAAGAATATTAAACTATTCTTGAATAAAAGAGAAACTCAATAAGGTAATTCTCTTTATTCTTATGTATTATATATTCGTGTAAATTTTGAAATGCATTTCTATTTCTTAAATTCTTTATCATAAATTTAACATTTCATGGTTAGTTGATTTCTATAGGAGTTCGCACTAGGAATTGCAACCGATCACTATCCTATCTAGAGAGGCTGCATCAATTATAAAAAAAGGTACATAATTAATACTCATGAATCTATCTTTTTATATGTTGTTTTATTTATTTACCTTTCATGTGCATTGTAGTTCTTTACTTAATTTATTATACGTAGTTTATTTCATTCGTGCATGACTGTATGAATACTTACCCTAACAAACCTAATTGTAACATCCCACTCCACTAAGCACACTTTTAATGGCTTATTCTTTGAGGACTGCGAGCAAGTGATCCAGTTATGGTATATTATGATTTCATTCTGATTATGGGTTATATATGATGATGATGATGTGTTGTGACTTATTTTTATGTATATATATTAGCAAATGTTATTGACGAATTTTCTTGAGTGTGCAGGACACACGACAGGTTATGGATGTTGATGGAATCAATGGACTTCTATGGACTTCGGATTGAGTGAGGGAGTGGATTGTATTTGTTTGGGTATTTCATTTACGCACATGTGATATATGATTGATTAAATATGATTTATGTATATGGATTATTGACAGTGTTTTTTTTAGTGGATGCATGCTTGACGATGCTTGATAATCCGACTCACATAAGGAGTAAATGTAAGTTTTAAACCTGCGAAGTAAAGCAATGCATATATATTCTTAAGCAATACAGAAATTAATCAATGGCTCATACACAGAATACACAGAGATCTTTACCAGAAATCCTCAACCGGGAAAACCTTTCTTTTTCATTATCACGAATTTCACCATTCGCCATACAATATATACAATGTTTTTAGGTATTCCGTAGATACAAAAACCCTAATCCCTTAATCCAGGATTAATTTACAAATCAGCTAAAAATAGCAAAATCCGCTAAAAATAGCAAATAACCGCCCAAAAAAAAAAATAACCGCCCAAAATAACCGCAAATAACCGCCCAAAATCCGCAGTCGTCGTATCTGACGCACCCACACACACACACATGCAAAGAATATAACACATACCCAACAGTAAAGGGTCCATGCACATAAACCATAGATTGAGGGAGAGGTGTGGCAGCGTCCCTGTCACAACTTACTAGCAGTCTCGTCGTGGCCTGAATTGTAGGTTAACGATCACCTAGTTTGATAGGTCCACAATGTCGTGAGGGAGGACTGAGACAGTCGCTCATGAATATTTATAAGGGGTGTGCAATAAGGCATAATCCTTATTCCTTAGAATCCCTTAGTCTCTCACAAGGTCGAACGAATGGAGTGTTGATTCCAAGGGTAAGACAAATTTCCAAAAACCAGTTTAAAGTTAGTGGCACCCTTGGAGCACAGAGGTGCGTCTTGAAGGGAACATCACATAATTAAAACTTGAGTCAATAAATCTATGTGGCCTAGAAAACATTTAAATGGTTATACCTTGATAGAATAAAATAATTAATTAAACAGTAAATTATTAATTATAAATCCTAACAAAAGTCTAAACCTAAGTCTAAGACTATGTCTAAGTCTAAATTTAAATAAAGGACTAAATGAATTATGACATAAGTTAAAATATTTGAAAATATAATCAAACTCTAGGAAAAATGGGAATACAATTTAAAGGTTGGATAAATTGCACATGTGTGCATGAAATTAATAAAATAGATTTTTAAATAGAAATATATAATAACTTGAGAGAATAGGTGCACATAGAATTGAATCTTGAGTCAACCTACCACTAGTCTAACTAGAAGAAGACTCCTAATCCAACTCTAACTAAGATCTAGTTAGGAGATGCTCATTAAAGGAGAATTTGGGGAAAAAAGGGACAACTAAGAGCGAAAATAGGAACACATTGGGGAATGTGAGGGAAATTGACTTTTTAAATAAAATAAAAATGGTAATTACTTGTGCAACTTGGGGAGAGTGTGACAAGTGTGTGGGTGAATAATCATAATTAATTTAATCTAAAAAGTTAATTATTTGTGAATGAGGACATGTGGCAGTAAATAAATTTCTATAAAACAAATGGTGTAGAAGGGAAATGGATCGAACTTCTTGATAGTACAGTTATGTTGTCGAAACTTGATTGATTGTGTTCTACTTGTCAGAGTTGGGATTTCAAGCTTGGGAAAGAGTGGAAGCGCTTCCTTGTGAGACAATCTTGGAGCTATTGTTTTCTGGTTTCTTGTGTGTGGCCCCTTTGTGGTTCGAGGGGCTAAGAGGGAAGAAGAGTAACCCTAGCATTGGTTGGGAGGTACTAGTGAAGTCCTTGGATTAATAGGTAGAAGCAAGGAGGACATGCACAAGTTATGAATTTGAAATCATCATCAACCATTTGGGTTACGATATTTAATATTTTGGTTCCTTTATTGATCATGACTTATTCAATGGTTTTAGTGTATTTAGATTTTGTATAGAACTTCGATTATATGTTAAGGTTCTCTGGTTATTCGACTTGTAAGAATTTATGTTTTCAACTATTCTTTAACCTTGTTACTTGAATTAAACTTGATTCTTCCTTGGTACTGATCAAATAGTCCAGACAATACTCTTGTAGATTATTTGTACTGTTTTCAATTGGGCGATTACATATGAGTGTTAATTGGGACTTTGTAATTGAATATGTACATATATATATATTTGTTTGGAAATGGAAGAGTATATTATAAGGCAAACTACATGTTTTTCTTTGAGAAAATTAATGTAGGATTCAAATGATTTGACTAACTGTTGTTCTAATAAAAATATATTATTGTATACAAATCGAATGAATGCATAAGAAAATTTATTTGTAGTCATATAATGAACTTTAACCGTTGTTCTTAACAGGGTAATTACGAGTACCGATTCGCATTGATTCATTGACTATTTGTTTAGAATTATGTACAACATTATTTCTGAATATTGCATTCTCTGTGTATCTATTATTTTTGTAATTCCAAAAAAAATTCCAATTCATGTCTTGATTCTTCCTTGGTACTGATCAAATAGTCCAGACAATATTCTTGTAGATTATTTGTACTGTTTTCAATTTGGCGAATATGTATGAGTGTTAATCGAGACTTTATAATTGAATCTCTCTCTCTCTCTCTCTCTCTCTCTCTCTCTCTCTCTCTCTCTCTCTCTCTCTCTNCATCTGGAAATGTAAGAGTATATTGTAATGCAAACTACATGTTTTGTTTTGAGAAAATTAATGCAAGATTCAAATGATTAGACTAATTGTTGTTATGATAAAAATATATTATTGTATATGTTGGGCCCTTTGTTTTGATGAATAGAAGTTGTGCAAAACACATTGAAACTTCATTTTGGAGAACATAAGTTGCATAAGTTACTGAGGAGCTGGAAAATAGACAAAAGAAAGAAACAGAAAGCGGTTGCAAGGACAACACAACATTAGCTTTGAGGAAAGAAGTTGCAACAAGATCAAGAAGAAGAGAGAACTTCTGGGTTCTCAACCAACAAACCTAAAAGATCAGATTATATATATGAGACCGATAGGATTGTAAAAGGGTTAATGAGTTGTAGTGTTGTTATTGTTTTCTAGGATGTTAGTCAGGAACTATTATTGTTATTGTTGTTGTTAGTACTGATGTTATGATGAGAGTCATTGTTGTAATGGTCCATACTGTAGCATGGCTGAGATTTGGAGATCTGGGTAAGAACCAGACGATCAATGTATCAGAGCTTGGTATCATTAATATAAGTGGAGGCCTAAATTTTGAATACATATCATGTGTATTTAGTCCTAATGAATGAGTGAAATGTTGTTCTATATTATCTTTATGTCTGATATACCTAAATATTTCTTTATGAATGGCAACACAACTTTGTTTCTTTATTCCCAGTTAGGAATTACTTTGAACTGTTACAGTTTTAGTCTATTTTTCACAAGACTACAGTGAGTCTTGATAATTGAGATGTATGTCTAAGTATTCTCCTTACACTTCCCTCTCTTTCCTGTCTCGGCTGCGCTTTGGGTGATACTTCTTCCCTCCCGGGAAGATGAAAATGACAGTGATCTAGACTACTTCGGTACCTTTTGTTGGTAACCTAAGGAACCTGGTCTGAACACTTTTGCGCCAACAAAATGGTTCCATTGCTAGGATCAATGCTTTAAAAAGGGAACCTGTGAGGAGAATGCTTCCACAGATATTTAGATATGAGATTCGACAATGTTGGGAAAGAAATTGTGATGCATTTATATGGAAGGAAGCAGAGTTTCAAGGTAAAAGTGAGAGGAATACAAGAGATTTTGTCTTTTACTCAGAAATATCGAGCAACCAATATGAGATATTCTGGGTTAAATTTATGAAAAAACTATTCCATTGGATAGATTGGCCCCAATAAGATCCATAATTCCAAGAACGCGTGAAGAAGACCTGTACTTGGGATACAAATAAGATCACAACACTTCACCAATTGGATCACCAGATCACAGAAGCAGTCGATTTCTGGGTTCATACGACTCTAGAGGGATACATTGTTGAATTTGTAGCAGAGAATCACCAATATTTTTCACGCATGGAAGAAATTTTCAAGAAATGTGCATGCGGTAGACTGTTGAGGGAAATTCCCCAGTGGATCAAAGTATTCTTGATGGAGGAGGGGATGATAACTATTCCATCAACTGAGATGGAAGCCTAAACACCTATGCTTTGGGTAGGGTGATTTTGGGGTATGATCATGACCTGAGAAGGGGAAAGGGGTCTTTGACAGATAGGGGAACATCTAGAAATGAACGCAAGAAATAAGAAATCCTCAGGGAGAGCCTCCATTGTTGAGAAGTGGTTGCGTGGAAAGGTAAATAAAGGAGCGAAGTAGTCTGAGGTGTTGCAGAATGAAATCGGGTCAAGAGGAACAGATGCAAGAGAGAAGGAATATTTGAGGAAGGTGAGAAGACAAGAAAGATTGTCCAGTCTAAGATTGTAGTAGAGAGACACAGAGAGAGGAAGGATTCCCCAAATGGGTGGACGAGAGGAAGAATGTGGAGAAGAAAGGGAAGACGAAACAGGTCTGGACCTTGCAGGAGATCAAGAAGATTTATCCCCGATATTAGGAAGCATAGGGAATCAGGCAGAGAAGGATGCTTCAGAGGAAGAGAACGAGAACCCCCAGATCAAAGAAACCTGCCCAGAAGTCAGTGGAACCAACCCTGAATCACCTGTCCCCTAGGTGTCCTCTATACTCGTGGTAAATTATACACTGCCTACTTATTCTATTGCTATTCCATCACATCTAGTTAGTCAGAATCATTCTATAAGTGTAAACACTGGGAGGATATTGGGATCCCCAGGCATAGCGCAACCAGGATCATTAGGTTTCATTCTAATAGGAGCAGTGAGACCCAAAATGGTTGGACATATGGGAGGATTGATCGCCTGATACCCAAATTTTTTGGGTAAAGGGAATGAAGATGTAGAGAAACATTGGTTCTTATGTGAAGCCATCTGGAGGTCTAGAGGGACTCTCGATGCAAACAAATTGGTAGAGTTTCAAACTACCTTTAGGGGCCGTGCCTTCAAATGGTACATGAAGGCTATTGAACCAAGAGTGATAGGACAAGCGTTCACCCTTGTCCAAGTGAGTTTGAAGTTCATCACTAAATTAAAACTACCTTAGTCAGAGTAACAAGCTCTCTCAGAGTTGCAGGAGATTCAACAAAGAAAACGAGAATCTTCCAGGGAGTACAACCAAATGTTTAAGGATGCTATTGGGAGGCTAACACATCCAATTCATGAATATCACCAGAGGGAATGGTACATCCAAGGGTCACTTCCTTTGACGAGAATTCCTTTAATGCAACAACGGATAGCCACTTTAACAGATGCCTTGGAACAGTCGATGAAGATCGAAGCCATGGAAATTTATCCAAGGAATCTGAGAATGACCAGGCCTCCAGTAGATGCCAATTTGTCGCAACTTCAAGGGATAAATATTAACACTAATGGAAAATATTCAACAATTAACCATGAAAAGACCAGGATGACCTCAGGTTTGGTGCACATGATGCTACACAGAAGGGCATATCGAAAATGAATGTCAGCGCATGAGGGGAATGAGACTTCTTCACAAACAGATGGGACCTTCTTCAGGACCCACGAAAGGAGTTGCAAAAGTACTTGCTACTCCACCATTCCATACACCAGGGCTATACAATGCTTTTCCAGGAGCTAAAATGTCTTAGATAGTCGAGTATTGTGAAATTGTTCAGACACATGGGAATTCGTCGAGGGAGTGTCCTATTATGAAAAAGTACACAACTGCACCCTATACAATACACTGTGAGTTCTGCGCATCTACAATCGATGCCACAAATCAATGTAGAGCACTGGACACACTTGCTGGCAGATTGGATCAGACATCATTCAGAGTAAATGAAACCCCTTAGGACTTGGAAGAGGCCAGGGAGGTGGGGATGGAGGTCGATTCAGAGGAGGAAGAAATGGAGGTAGAGGGCTGAGCAGATGTTACAAATACAATGAACAAGGAAATTTGGCCAGAGACTGCCCTCACCTAATATGACCATGGTGCTCTTACTGTAGGAACAATGGCCATGCAACTGAAGACTATCCAGACACGATCGTGAAGTGGGAAGATCTGGTTCATCAACAAGGAGCCAATATCATAAGCTCAGAATTAAAAAATGGAATTAAGGGTTAGCTACCTAATATTAACGTCGTTACTCATGGAGGAGCAAAGACTGGGGCAAATGCAGACAGTCGGCCCAATATTTAGAAAGTTGTTCCCAAAGATGACAGGTATGACCTTGAAAAAAAGAAGTTATTTTTCAAAGATGCAACAAAAATATTTAGGAGTATCCCCACTCTAGAGATAATAGAGATTCCTTCTAAAGTTGCATCTCAACCTAACCTTGCACAAGCCCCTACCTCACCACCAACACCTAGAAATTCTACAATTACTAGGAGACACCCCTAACAATCTCAAAGTGTAATCAATCTTTGGTTTCAATTATTCTTTGATATCCTAGGGGATGATACACTTACTGAGAAGTTGCACAACACCTTGTACCTAATACTAGGAAACAAGGGAACCCCATAAGCCATATTAAGGACCAACCTCCCTGAGAAAAATACCTAGAGAATACAAAGGAGAAAGGTGCACACATGAAAATAATTTAGGTTAGAATTCCAGCTAGATGATTTTGAAATCAAATATGCCATGCTAGGTTTGGGATTACATGTCAACATCCTACCCAAAAAGACCTGGGAAGCTTTGAGAAAACCTCAGTTAATTTATTCCCCCATCCAGTTGAGAATGACAAACCAATACTTCATTTTCCCAGTAGGAAGGATGGAAAATGTGGAAATAGATGTTGCAGGAGTTAAGACCACAACTGATTTCGAGGTAATTGAAATCATGGGAGATAAGGATCCCTATCCTGCTTTGCTCAGAATTGATTGGGCATATGACAACTATGCTATCATTGATCTAAAGAGAGACACCCTGACATTTGAAGAAAATGTGATAAAAGTAGTTCAAACCTTAGATCCTTTTCTAGGGCCTAGATATATTGACCTGTGGACCATAATATGGAGTCATATGCCCTTGAAAATCTATAAACCATCACAAGAGGTACAAGACCACATTATATAAATCCTACTGCAGAAGGATAGGTAAGTTGGAGAAGCATATAGTCTGCTGATAAGGATTCATAGGAAACATTTGACAGTTGGAAACAAGGTTCATATGAGTGATTCTCAAGGCGATGAGCAACTGTCAGAGAAACAACATGGATTAGAAACAACGTCAAAAAACCCTTGATATATGATGATACCTCATAGGTACATAGTTTTCTCTCCAACATGGAAGAGAATATAGCGGTGGAGCGAAGGATCTTTGTTCTTGACTAAGCCTTGCAATATATCCCTGCTAGATGGTGGGCCACCCATAAATCCTCGATTATGGAGTGGGAGGACACAAAACAAGACATTCAATGTCGATTCCAAAGGAGGGATCAACTGAAAGAAAAAATGAAGATATATTTTCAATATGCGCAATTGTTCGACGGATAATCCGACCCTAGAGGGCATATTGAACATTGCTTAGAGTAGTGGAGAGTTGCAAAAGTACCCTCTCACCTATGGGTATAGGTATTTTTCCATTCGTTGGGGAATATTCCAAACACCTAGTATATACATGAGGATACTGGAAGACAAAATAATTGTTGGCAGACCTTACAAGATTTTTTTTTCAAGTATTTCTCCTTTACAAGTAAGTACCCTGAGCTTAACACAATCCTTCAAAGAATCGGGGAAATGATTTTTACTAACATTTGTAAAAAGAGATCAAGTCTAGTTGTGTGTGATGACCATGTTCATTTGATTTAGTCTAGTATGATCCTTGAAATTGATAAGATAATTATACCTTGCTGTAAAGTTGAGAAAGACCTAGAAAAACTTGATGACTTAGAAGAGCTTAGAAACTTAGACATTAAAGAAACTGAAGGCAGTAGAGAGATTCAAGATACTATACCTATTCATACCTGTAGCTCCTATAATCACCCATTGAAGTTGTGGAAAGTCAATATAGGGAGTGTAGAGAATCCTAAGATAGCTTCTATAGGAGACTACTAGGATGAGAAAACTATGAAAAAAATACATAATATGTTGCGGCAGTATGAGGACTTGTCTTCGAAAACGTTCTCAGAACTGCAAGGTATAAAAGGAGCCATGGGAGAAATGAAAATCGAGTTGAAACCCGACTCAAGACCTGTGAAACACAGACCATACCGACTTAATCCAAGAATAAAAGAGAAGGTCAAGAAAGAAGTGGAAAAAATTCTTGCAGCATGACTTATTTTCCCAATCGAAGACGCATAATGGATTAGCCCCATAGTTATCTAGAGTAAGAAAGGAACATAAGACATTTGGGTCTACGTGGACTAAAAAAGTCTGAATTTTTCATGTGTGCATGATCCATTTGCAACACCTTTCAATGACGAGGTGTTAGATCAAGTTGTAGGAAAATAATCTTATTCATTTACAGACAGATTCTCAGGATATCATCAATTCAGAATCATAGAGGAAGACAAGAAGAAGACTAGATTCGTAACCAAATGGGGATCATTCGCATACATTATAATGCCCTTTGGTTTGAAGAATTCCCCTGTAATTGTTTCTCGGATTATGATAGCAGCGTTTCGAGAATTCATCCACAAGTTTGTAGAAGTCTATATGGATGATTGGACGATATACATCCTATTAAGATATCATGTCGGGCTACTACGGTTAATGTTTTATAGATGTCGTGAAATGCATATATCTCTAAATCTAAGAAAGTGCATTTTCTGTGTACATCATAGCAATCTATTAGGCCACATTGTATGCAAAGAAGGAGTCTTGGAAGACCCAGCTAAATTTGTCGTCATTTTGAAAGTGTTGCCACCTAAAAGTGCCAAAGTGTTGTGCTCCACGCTGGGACATACATGATATTACCATAGGTTCATCAGAAGAGATGCAACTATCACCGCACCCCTTGAGAAATTACTGAAAAAGTATGAATTGTTCCAGTGGACACAAGACTGTGACAAGGCATTCGACATTGTCAAAGAAAAACTAGGTACTGCACCTATATTAATATTTCCCAATTGGGAAATTGAATTCCATGTACATGTCGATGCATCACACATCGCCCTTGGATCCATTTTAGCGCAACCAGGGGAAGGGAATATGGACCACCCTATCTACTTTTCCAACAAAAAATTATCACAAGCTGAGTGCAACTATGAAACCACTGAAAGGGAAGGTTTAGCTATGATTTATGCATTACATAAGTTTAGACACTACTTGTTAGGCTCTCATTTCAAGTTTTTTACTGAAAATTCTACATTGAAGTACCTAGTCAATAAACTAGTACTAGAAGGAAGAATTTGTAGGTGGCTACTGTTGTTTCAAGAATTTTTATTTGAAGTAATTGTCAAAGTAGGAAGATGCAATGTAGGTCCAGATCACATTTCCAGATTGGAATCAAGGGAAAGTGGTGGAGTAGTGAATGATCAACTCCCGTACGTGGACCTGTTCTGGATTGAGGCCATTCCAGAGTATCTTGAAGACATTGTTGTCTTCCTCAGTACAAGGACCTGCCCAGAAACTTACTCTGAACCCAGAAGAGACATATGGTGGTTCGCGCATCAGATTATCAATTGATTGTTGAACAAATTTACAAATTGGGACTCGAAAAAATCCTTAGGAGATGTGTCTTGAACCATGAAAGGAAAGATATCCTGTGGGAATTCCACAGTGGATTTGCGGGAGGACATGTCAGAGGTAAATCCATTGCACAAAAGATACTTCAAGATCGATTATATTGGACCAAATTATTTAAAGATTCTAAGGAATATTATAGATCTTGTTACACCTTCCAAAGAGTAGGGAATCCATCATGCAGAGATGAATTACCCCTTCAGCCAGTCAGATCACTTCATGCATTTGAGAAGTGGGTTGTTGATTTTATTGGACCGATCAACCCCTTGGCTAAGCACTCAAAGGCTAGATACGTCATCACCGCAACTGATTACCTTACAAGATGGGATGAAGCAGAGGAAGTTCAAGATTTTTCTACATATACAACTACTATATTTATCTTTGAGAACGTTATCACTCACTTTGGGTGTCCTAGAAGCTTGACCAGTGATCAAGGTAGTCACTTTATCAATAGTACAATCGTAACGTTGAAAACTAAATTTCTTATACAACACCATAAGAGCAGTCCCTACCATCCACAAGCTAATGGAACAATAGAGGCATTCAATAAAATTCTGGAAAGAGGACTAACAAAAGTATGTTGCGCAAACCAGGAAGACTGGGATGATAGAGTTCCAATGGTCTTGTGGGCTTACAGGACTACCACGAAGAAGTTACATAGGTATACCCCATTTGAGTTGGTCTATGGGAAAGAAGATGTTGTACCTGCATAATTTATTACCCCTATTCTCTATATAGCACACGACACACATGACAGATGAAGAATCAGTTGTACAAAGGATTGTAGACTTGCAATAACTTGAGGAAGAAAGATTTCTAGCGGATTTTCATCAGACAGTTGAGAAAGATAGACATAAATCTTGGAATGACAACCATATTAAGTCCAAAAGATTTGTGAAAGGGGACAAGGTACTACTCTATGCCAATCGATATCAGAAACATCCAGGAAAATTGCACATGCATTGGTTGGGCCCATTCATAGTTGCAAAAATCCAACAATTCGGTGTAGTCAGGCTAGCACACATGAATGGTATCCTTCAGCCAGGATGGGTGAATGGCGCCCATCTAAAACCCTACATTTCTCATGCTTGAGTCAAAACATGGTTTCTTCAATCCAAAAAATCATGTACAATAGTTAGATTTTCATATCCTGCAATTTCTTTAATTCAGTTAATAAACGTGAGAGTGTGCATTTAATGTGCCACGACATATATTCTTTTTCAGTCTAAGCATTTCTTTTGCACAAAACTTCTTACTCATCCGCACAGGATCAAAAGAGACACCATTAAATTAAATTAAGTCATTTAATATGATGGGGACTTCCATTGTGGTCAGAGGGAGGGCGAATCTGAACTAGATCACAACCCATGTGCCACACGCATCCAGTCCAGTCATATGCTTTATGACAACCATCGTAACCCATGAGAACTTTCTGTTAAGAAATAAAGGCGTGATACGCACATATTCCATCGATATGCCCGTTGTTCTTCTCATTCATTAAAAGAATAAGCCCCTAAACTCGACCACGTCCCTTTTAGTCCATTCATTAAAAGCCAACATCAATTGATAGATCCTATGTCGTTATCCATCTAGCCAGACACCTAAGCCTAAAATCATGTTTATGGCCTAATCATGAGTGTCTTTATGTGCGCTTACAAAAGATTTCCATTTATCCAGTTATAAGACCCCATGAACGTGCTGAGCGAGAATCAATGTTTGTTGTTAGCTACCCTATGATTTTAAATTTTCTGCAATCACGCATATCTTGAGAGATTTTTCGTCCCTTGTCATAAAGTGAAACCCAACTTACCCAAATTATCAACACTTCAGAGATATCATGCCAAGAGAAACAGGAGGTTGGAGTTCATCTCCCAAAGAACCAATCCCAGACAAACCGTATGATCCTCGAATCGTGATCTTCGGGGATGTCAAGGGGAAGACAGAGAAAGTGAAACTTCTGGACCTAGATCTGACGGACCAGGTATTGTTTCTATTGATGAACATTTCCATGTTCTGGGACTTGGTCCCAGATACAATGGGAGGCATTCGATTTGTTTTAAATCCCGAGTTCATCAACCTGTTCAACTCCACAATCATGAAAGTCAGGGATCTATTGGTCTTTGGGACTACTGGCAAGGTTGCGCAGTGCACAAAGTTTCTAATAAATCGAGTGCATGACAAAAGATTATGGCTTGACCAAATATATCCGATTCATGTGGACAACATCCACCATCTCACCAGCTTATCTCTCGAGGGTGAGGATGTGTCCAAAGGATTCCAAGGCCCGAGCAAGCACATGAAGAGGAAAGGAGAGATTATCCTATACAAGAAGTTCCACACACAGAGAGGTGGTTGAACAACAAAAATTGACCCAATCATTCCAGAAACAGTCCAGATGGCCTACTATGTAATTGTGAGCAAGGTCATCTGTTCCTACTATAAGGGGGAATGCACCTTATATGCTCTTTCAATAGATTACTTATACGCAAACGAAGATGTATTCAATTGGTGTAGCTACCTACTAGAGGAACTCCTGGTCGCTTGTGAGGAAGCTCACGAGAAAGGCAGAACTTTCACATATGGATACCTACTAGTATCATTTTAAATGTGGAAATGGAAGCCACCCGTTGGAAGACAGTTAGCACCTTCGGACAAAGGACGCTTGGAAAAAATGCTTGAGTCGTGGCATGTAAGGTTAGATCAGGAGAACATGGAGTTCAAAAACATCACCTTTGCAAAATGGTATACTCAGTTAATTGGCGCAACTCAGCGATGGCACATACCACAGGATTTGTTGAACCTCAATACTTGTAACATTATATCCATTGGCCTGAATCGCCACAATACCCTTGTCTAGACGAGGCATGAAAAGCCCAAATACTTCCACTCCAGGTTTCTTCCCTTCTACCTAGATGAGGAAGCATTTGATAAATAATTCATGTCATGGACTGGCGTCAAGAGAAATCCACACAAATATGGCATGCACTACCTCTTGCCTACAGAGATATTGAAGAAAAAGGGGCAGGAAGAAAGAGTAGTGCCGAGTTTCGATCCAGTAGAGAAGAAACAAAAGGTCCAGATGTCGATGGACTCAGAAGACGAAGAGGATGCATAACCTATGGAACACAAGAAGGGGACGTTGCTTATGTTTCCGTAGCTCCCAGACCAAGCCATGCTATCAGGTGAAGATGTTAATGAAATCCTCACCGCTGCTTTCATAAGGGACCCCTTAGTCAATAATCCTTGAACATGGATTTCCCCTGCAAATATTTTGAATCCACAACCGATCTCTTCGACTATACCTTGTACTAGAGCAACTACTCGAGCTTTTCAGACTGTTATCGATATCCAAGATGATCATGATCTAGATACCACCGCATACACAACCATCATCATTGAGCAACCTCCATCTCCCCCACAAGCTCCATCTCCACCGCAAGACACCACCATTGAACCCAAACCCACTTCACCCGAGCCCATGCAATTGGATCTCCCTGACCCACCTGAGAATGTACCAGAATGCATTACTCTGACTCCTGAAGCCTAGAGCTATCCAATCACTCCATTGGTACCCATTGAGGACACTCTTCCTTCGATGGAGAGTTAAATTGTTCTAATGCCACAAGTTCCAAGCACTCAGAGTCCTCTCTCAACAGTCAATGTTGATATTTCCATCAACAGAAGCGGAACCCCGGAAGTTTTGTCAGAGAAAGAGGCAGAAGCACAAACAATTCAGAAGGAACCCAAAACTACATCGGGGAATAGTGAAACATATTTGCAAGAACAACTGGAACCAGTCTTCTAGAACCAACAACTATGCACATAACTATTGCATCTTTTCCTGGCCAAGAAAAAAAAAAATCCTCAATTTCCAGTGGAATTGAAGGCTAGACGTGCACATAAAATGCAAGGTCCATCCTTGGGAGAAGAAGAGGTGGAGAGACCCTTCACAAAATCAATGGCCAGTGGACTGTCATTGCAAGTTTGAGTACCCCTGGATGTATCTCTTTTATCATGTGAGATCACTTAGTTACCAACAACACAACTGGTAGGCATAATCAGAGCCTCAATTGAGCAACTAGAGCAGAGGATCCAATAGGCTGAAACATAAGCAAAATTCTAGAAACAAGAAGGACTCCTTGCACAAACAAAACAAACGCAAGAGGAACACTCAAAGGTTCAAGTAGAACAGACGGTGGAAAGGGTTGTTATCGGATAAATCGATGGGTGCAAACACTAACTGATCTCCCTAGATCCACCTAGATCTAGAACAAAACACACCAAAACATGACGCTTTCGTTAAGTTTTAAATATTGAATTTACTAACTAAAAAGGGATGAGTGACATACCATTTAAATGTCGCTTCCTCTCGCCATCGCCATCCTAGTTCCGTTCCAACGCTCATACAATGATGAACCTGCAAAAGAACACAACCAACCAAAGTGATAGTAATAGCATAAACTCAATATAAACCT
>ML816437.1:277844-291518 GCA_009831015.1 Picea engelmannii
GGAAAACCTTTCTTATTTTCATTATATCGAATTTCACCATTCGCCATACAATATATACAATGTTTTTAGATATTCCATAGATACCAAAACCCTAATCCCTTAATCCGGGATTAATTTACAAATCTGCTAAAAATAGCAAAATCCGCTAAAAATAGTCAGACGCAGTTGTCGTATCTGACGCACCCACACACACACACATGCAAAGAATATAACACATACCCAACATATCTTACGCAAGACTACAATGAGTCTTGATAACTGAGAGGTATGCCTAAGTATTCTCCTTACCCTTCCCTCTCTTTCCTGTCTCGGTTGGCTTCAAGTGAGACTTCTTCCCTCCCAAGAAGATGAAAATTTCAGTGCTCTAGACTACTTCAATACCTTTTTTTGGTAACCTAAGAAGGACCCTGGTCTAAACACTTTTGTGCCAACAATATACGAATCAAATGAATGCATAGGAAAATTTATTTGTAGTTATATAATGAACTTTAACCTTTGTTCTTAGTATGATAATTACGAGTATCAATTCACATTGATTCGTTGACTATTTGTTTAGAATTATTTACAACATTATTTATGAATATTGCATTCTCTGTGTATCTATTATTGTTGTAATTCCAAACAAATTTCCAATTCATGTCTTTGGAACAACTTCCAGATCTACTCATTGGTCAACTTTATCATTTCCTTTATAAGAAAAATCATCGATAACTAGGATCGTCCACCTGGATCGACTAACCAGGTCAATAGGTTATCTTCCATCCCATATTCAATAATTCGAGTGAATCACTTCAATGTAGTGTTGGTTTAGTCCTTAATTATTGAGTGGTGGAAGGGTATTTAATTTTGAAATAAACATGGAAGTCTCTTTTTGCAGCGTGACATATTTTGACCAGAAGAAATTATTTTTATTATTCATCCAAATATAATGATATTAACATAAAACAATTGTTAACATAGATAGAATTGACCACTTGTTTACGAAAATAAATTGGTACATGGCTAGTCCTTAGGATTTTGTGGAATATAAGGTTAGGCGTGTTTTACCAATGGTATCCTTCACCTCAATGGTTGGTATAATGATTAAAGGATAGAGGTGACTTGTTGAATCTAAAGTTTGGTTTAGTAAAATAATTAAAGGAATTGTAAACCTTGTAACTCTTGAAGGCATTTAGTGAAGTATTGATGTAAAAATTTTGTTAGGCAATAATTATGGTTAAGGGTATAAAATAAATTGAAATGTTTTACATTATTATATATTAGAGCCATTATCAAGAGTTTTTAAAGTGGTTATTATGGATACAATCAAGTAATTGTATCATTGTATTATTATAATAGAATCATTATTCAGAGTTATTATGTGGATAATATGGGGGACCATAAGGTAATTGAAATAAATTGTAATACGTTGTTGAAAGTATTAATTAAATGTTGATAAAAATGGATTCATTTGCGTAAGATAATGTTACCTTATTTACTTGTATATTTAGTTACTTTAGATTACTTAATATAATTAATGCACAACTTGCATAGCAATTGACTAGTGTTGTTATATGCCTTACTTTTACTATATTTTGCATCTTTAAAAGATTTATTCCTGATTACAATGTAAGACGTATTTAGAGACCTCTTGAAAAGTTAAAGTCGTAATGTGCAAGATTAAATTATTTTACTAAATGTTTATAATTTGCACAAATTTTGTTGTGTTTTGTTCAAGATACTCCATAATAAACTACTAACGCTGTATTATTTTACTCTTGATGTTTAATAAACCAGAGGATTGTTACATTGATGAATTGTCAAACTTTTGTCTAGTATAATGAGTATTTGAATGTTAAACTTGTGTTATGACCAAGAATCTTTTGTTTATGTAGTCTTGAGTCTAGAATTGATTTGGTTATGGAAATAGATATCTCCATGTTCTTCAGAACAATCGCCAGTCCCGAGACCTTAAATGTTCAAAATCAATCAGATGAATCATGTAATTGAGAGTTGATTATGTGTCTTGGATGTCCTAACCTTGCAAGTTAGGTTGGGCAGATAGACATCTTTATTATCATGATGTAATATAATAAATCTATTAGTATCATGATGTTGTTTTTCATTCTTGTTGTGTAGTGATATAGATGATAATAGAATGTGTAAATATTGATGTATGTTATTATCGCATATCACTTGTTCTAACTGTTAACGTTTAAAAAAATTTTTACCACTATTGTACACACTTACATTGATGTCATAACGGAGGGGATGTTACACTAATTCTCACTTTACCCTACCAACCCCTACCTTACCTTTCTCTCACCTTCCAACCCTAACTTGACGTAACCTATCCTGATCATCTTATCCTATATTTGCTTACCCTACCAACTCAAATTAACCTATCCTACCCTTAGTCTAACTAAACCTAAATTAATTGTGTAGTATATTGTACCCCATGGGCACCATTGATGATGTGTACCATTTCATGCCAATAGGTAAGCTTACATGGAACCAATATTGTTGGCATATTTTTTGTTTTGAAACCCATTTTTAACCTCAAAATTCCTCTAATGTAAGTGATTCAAAGAAATAACACTTTTATTACAGATTAGGGAACATTTTTTACTTTACATCCTTTAATGATAAAAATAATTTGACACCTTGGAGTGGTGAACCATTCATAGAGCAGGGCCAAAAGAGTTGTTGGCCCTAATCTTTTACGCTACTTAACAAGGGGCTATGGCATTATTTGCTCAATAAAAATCAATAAGTTGGATACACAGAAAACTAAAGATATCATGTCACAAGGGGATATGGCATTATCTTCTCAATAAAACTTGATGTGTTGGGTTCAAAAAAAACTAAATATCTCATGTGTATGCATTTGAATATCCACTTTATCTCCATAAGGTAAGAAGAGTATCATTTAGGGACTTCGAAGGATTGGGTTGTAGATCATAAGAATCCTGACTTGGACACTACTTTACTTAATTTTGATTTGGGTGAAGGTTCTTCTTCATTTGAAGTAGAGGACTATTTGGGTTCGACCCCACAAGGAGCTTCCAATGCCTCTCACGCACCTAAGAGCACTTATATATGATGATGTACAACTTGATGATCATTTTTTTAGAGAAATAAATTTCCCTCATTGATGCGGGAGCATCGTCAACAAGCACACGTGGAGAGACAACTCAGCGCCTTAGAGCACCTTTGAATCAATTCAGAATCTTAACAATGGAGTTTCTTGCAAATATTTTTTTTCAAATTGATTGAAAACTGAAGAAGATCAAAACACTTGGGAGATGAATGATCACGAGTGATCTGGGAGTTTCAATCCTAGACTTTAATGTAACGAAAATTAAGTGGTAGTTTTTTTTTTTTTTTTTCGGGAGTAGACTAGAGTAGTTGGAGGAAAAGGCTCGAGGAGCCCCTTTTGTCTTTTATTGTAACGCATGCCCAGTAGAGGTTTTAGAAGGTAGAAAAGAGAGGAGAAGAGAAAGTTTAGACTCTATTACAGTCTAGCCTGCACATATTGTAATTAGACATTCACGTTAATGAAAAAAGTTGTTCTTCTTGCATATGATTCTTTATGTGTTTATGTGTGTTTTATGAATGTTATATGTGGTTATGTATGTTGTAGATGTGATTTAGATTCCATCTGCAGGGAACAAATAGACTTCACTATCTGTCTATGAGTTTGTTGAGTTGTTATGGGTTCTTAGGCTAAATGCAAGGAGTGCATGACAAAGTGGTGGAAACCTTGTGAGTCAGCGCAAGGAGTGCACATCTGAATTTCAAATCGAATTCCAAAGAGAACGTGCCAAGAGGGAACACCAGGATAAATACATACTCAAGGATATACTCAGAGTTACTGAATACTCTAGAGGAAGGACTGTGCAGAGAAGGAAGAGATGATAAACCTAGAGTTACTGAACACTCTGAGGGAGAGGCTCTGCAAGGAGTTCATTGAGAAGGCACCAGAAGTGTGCAGGAAGATTACTGGAAAATATTCTAAGTCTAAATCGGTCTGAAGGCCAATCAAGTGCAAGGAGTGCACGAGGGAGAAAAACTTGTCTAAGTTCAAAATCTCTAGAGAAAGAGAGAAGAAAGTTCTAGGAGGGCACCAAACAATATTCTAAGGATGTGGAAGGGTCGAGCCCCTTTGAAATTATGAGTAAGTCCCAAAGGTTAGAATAGATAGTGCAAGGAGTGCACAAGATTCAGACTTATTCCAAATCTCAAAGCTCAGGAGGAGAAACACAGATGAGACCCAAAGTCACTGGGCTCGCAGAAGGATCAAAGGTCGAAGCCCTCAAACACTTGAAATTTTCCAAGTTCGGAAGTCATCCAAGTTAAGGTCGAAGAGAAGTTACAAAAACTGTCAGATGTGTTTTTGGAGAAAATTTGGAGCATTAGATCAGGGTCCAGGACAAAGGAGGAGTGCGTCTGGGAGAATAACAGATCCCATCCATCAGATCTTGGTGCATGGATTAACAACCATTTGATCCAAGTGAGCAACACAGGGTTTAATCCCTTTTTCATTTCATAGGAGAGAAGACTCATGAAGTCTCGAAGACAATCAGAACCGTCTATTGTCTAGAGGGATAGGTGCCATCATATTATCAACTTTAGGGAAAAGCCACTTCAGAGAAAAATGGGTGAGGTGAACCCAAAAATCCTCAAGCCCGAAGTAGCGAAGCAAATCCTAATCATCCATCAGAACAAGACATGTGGCATTTGAAAAAGTGCTTCATTGGTTCACTTTTCGGGAGAAACAAAGGTATGAGTGAAAACTCCCAAAGCCCGAAGTTGCGAAGTGAATTTGGGCCGTAGATCCATAGGAGGGTACATGGCAGCGTATCTCTTAATTCAGAGACAAATCTATCTGGGAGGAAGTGATAGCACAACATCAGAAGCTATTGAAGTTACGAAGTGACAGAGTAAATCTAAGCCATAGATATCGAGGAGAGACATGGCGGAAAATCTACCACTTTGGAGGATTTACACTCTGGGGAAAAGGAGAAGCAAAGGGCATTGAGTGAAAACTGTCGAAGCAGAATCAAAGGGTGATCTCAGTCATATATCAAGACAGACACGTGGCATCAGATTGTGAACTTCAAAGGTTCTCCACTCTGAAGGTTTGTGGAGTAGTGTTTCTGAATTCACTGAAGTGATGAAGACTGAATTTGTTGTGGGCCATTGATCTAGAAGAGGAGCAGGGACCATTGATCCCTCTCACGTCAATTCAGAACTTTGCGAGTTTGGGGTTCAGAGGAATTGGCGAATGGTGAATTGAAAAGTGTCGAAGTGCGAAACTGCGAAGTGGATCTTAGTCGTTGGCTATAGAGAGGGTGTGTACCATTGATCTGGTCCGGGAGATTTCACCGGTCTGGACTTTGGAGGAAAAGGGGTTAGGTGTTTCTAAAACCGCCGAAGATCGAAATTGTGAAAGGAGTTGGCCCAAGGTCGTAGCCCATGGTCCTATGAGAGAAGGATTCTATTCCAAGGAGATAGCACTCGCAATTTGGTCTTTCCAAAAGCACTAGAAAATCGATGTGTGGGAAATTTGAGCCTGCGGGTGACATCAAAAGGGCCTGTGTGTGGGCATAAGTTATTTTGGGGTCTATTAGAAGCCCGAAAATCTGATTCGGCTTAGTATTTTGAACGATCCTAGACCGTGAGGTCAAGAAGCACCGAGGAGAGAAGGGGTGTCTGCGTCACTCATCCTCCCATGTATTAATCATTCATAACAAGGACATCAATACCTTTCCAATTCCCAACAAATTCTCCCATCTTCCTTGGATTTCCATATGGAGCACAATAATAATCACCAGCCACAATAGTGGTTGGTAAACCTCAAAGACTCAATGACAATGTATTCCTTGGAGATTATAACTTGATGATATTGACACTTAGTTACCTTTACATGTGAAACTTCATTGTATTGCATACTTTATAAAGGAAAATGTTGGTACTCTACTCAATGTAGTTACCAAGGTTAATACATGTGGCATAACACAATAACTTATAGTGGCATTATTACTGCTTAATTTACTAGAACATCAAAAGTACAAATCTCAAGGTCGTTTTGGGAAGTATCTTGCGATTTTGTGACATCATCAATACCCCTCAATTCATGGATCTAGATTTCCATATGTATATTTTATCATTATTCACCGGGGAACAATATGGATCAAGTGATTGTTTCAAGGAAGTTCCAAAGTTCTGTTTGGAACTCTTAGAGTTATTTTCCTTTTCCCACCTCTTTCATTGATTTTGGTGGTGATAGTATCCTTGTGTAAAGCTATGTTTGTCACAATCAATGTTGTTTTGATTGGCTTTATTTTGTATCCATATCTCGAGTTTATGCAAAAAATGGGCAAGGCTTGTCAATAGTTCAAAAGTTCTAGTTCTACCAATTCATAGAGATTTAAAAATAGATGGTTTCGATAATGTTAATGATGCAAAGGTAGTTTCATATTCATTTGGATGCACCAACTTTCTAAACCTATAAATCTCATAATCACCTTTACTTGTTTCTTCAATCTAGCATTTTCATTTTCAAGCCCTTAAAACTTCTACTTCAAAATAAATTAAGAAGAATTAACTAAGTGTACAATATTCTCAAAGGTATTGGAAAATTAAACAAAAATTGTGATTCATTATCCCCTTAATTTATATCACCCACAATTCTCTGGCCACTATAACTAATGTTCTTAACATGTTGAGAGTACTTGGATTATCATCCAACTCCCCAAGGATTTCATGATGCCATAGAAGTTGCTACATGGACAATTTAAATTTCTTTCCCTTCGAACATTAAGCTAATGTAGAAGAATTTACAACAATGGCCTTACCTTATACTCTCAGTGCTATGCACTTTAGCAACCTGTTGTGGCATACAACAACCCTCCCAAATTTGCATTTATTGTCAATAAAAATAATTTGGGCCCCTTGTTTTTGAAATTTTTTCTTAGTTTGGTTTAATTTTTCTTTGTAAATATGTTTGGGATCCTGATTTAAAACTAAGCATCAATACACTTGTAAAGTTTAGAGCTGAGAAATTTTCATATTTTGAGTTTTATTTATATCGATGATGCATGTGTTCTTTTGAATTTCATGAATTTTAACATAAAACTCAAAATTCAATTTCGAGATTGTTCTTGTGTCATATCACTTTGCATGGTGAATTACGAACAAATGGTTGAGAAACTAGGGAAATCGAAGAAATGGCATTTCCAGAATGGGCCATTTTACTTGACTCTTGCTCAATTTCTTCAAAAAGTGAATATTTTCAGAGATATAATCAATTTTCTGGGACGTATTTTTCTAGAAAAGTTTGTAGTCGCCTTTTTTGAGATCCAAAACCAGAAGGGTCAATTTTCGTGCTTAGTTTCAATGAGGAAATATGTGATTTGGGGATTGCAAGTTTCAGATATTGAAAACATAGGTATGATTTCTTTGTTTATAGATTTTACTTATAATATTGAATGATTTGATACACTCAGGATTGTTCTTGAAGTCTTTGGTTATTTAGACGAAATCTGAACAAACTCACAAATTTCAATTTCAATTTTCGATCAAACTGTGTTGAATTTCAGAAAACTAAAACATGGGTTTTTCTCACAATGGATGAAATTAGTTGAATCCCAAAGATTTTCCAAAATTGTTGACCAGTTTGAGAGATATCCATGGTCCATTTTAAGACATTTTTTTTAAGTTGTGCCCATGCACCAACTGGAGGAAAGTTTATGAACAAATCTTGATTTTGAGATTTTATAACTTGTTCTATCATTATTTGAATTTATTTTGCAGGTCGAATCTACAAAATCGTTTGGGATTAGTGAAATCAATCTCCCTCATCTTCAAACTCCTCACGAAACCCTACAACATATTACAACAAGTTAAAGCTTGAAATCTTTTTTAAAACACAAATATGGAATTTTGATTGAGAATCTAAAAATCTCTATAAAATTTATGAACATGATGGTATTTCTCCACCTGTTATACAAGTTTTTGAAATCATAAATTTTGTTTTCCATGACTCTTTGAATGATAAGAAGAATGGTATTATAACGTTATGCATGTTTGGTAAGCAAAAATATGCTAAGATCAAAAGTTTGTTGGCAATTGATTTTTTTTCTTAAATCAATATTTTTATTTCAGATTTATGAAATCAACCTCATCAAATGTCAAGTGTTTAATTTAGATGTTGGTTTGAACATATTTGAATTAAATTGTTTTTAATTTATTCAATTTCATTTTTTTAAGAACAACTACAAAATTTGAAATTTTGTAGTTGTCCCTGATTTTTTGTTGTTGTTGTTGTTGTTATTAATTAGTTTTCAAGATCTCTGATACCACTTGTTAAGTACCTGAATAAATTTACAAATATAATCAACACAAATACTGAATACACAATATATCCACAAAGAAATATATAAGAAACCACACTTTTATTATAAGAAAACCCTTGAGGTAGGGCAACACCATACAATGGATCCTATTATGGAAGGGATCCTCTCATGTTCACTTGCCTCTTTGAGGGGGAATCCTCTTATTGAGCTACCACTCAAATAAAATACTTTTCTTCATATCCCATTACATTGTTTTAACCCCTTTATTTAGTGTTATCATCACCTAAGAACATTCTAGAGGATAAATCTTCTAGAATCATAACCTTCTAAGAAGTTCTCTTACATTTATTATATCTAACTACCCATTTATTATATCTAACTATCATAGTGGGCCTTATTTAATAATATAGTGGACCTAGTCCACCTTACATTCAATGACCTCCACTACCTCTCTAGCTACCTAACATTCCACCCCCCTTATGAAAGAGTTGTCCTCAATGCTTGTTATGAGGGTGGAAAACCATATAACAGGGTCCCATGTATTATTGTGGACCATAATGTTGAACCAAGGTCCCAAGGAAAACCACCATGTTGAAGTAGTTCGACCGCCATTGTAAAACCGGGTCCCATATCCAAGTGCTCATGTGAAATCCCCACGGAAGATTTTGGAACCCAATAACCAACTCAAAATGATGCTCCAAAGACTAACACCTATCATGTGGATCCAAATAAGAAGATCCATCCACATAGTGGAAAAGAGTGGTAGAAGAATCTGGAAGGAATAATACCACTATAGAATATGCATGATGGACACTAGTAATAATCATTGGCTCCCGATTTTTCACATTGATGTTCTCTACAAAAGGTGGATTAGAGTCATCAAATAAAATATGAAAGAGGTTGTCATCCCATAAATGACAACTATCCATATACCAATCATCACAATCGGCCTCAAAATCATACTAAACATATATTTCTTGATTATATTCATCCCTGATGTCATTCTGGTGTTATTCTGGTATCATTTTGGTATTATTGTGGTGTTGTTATGGTTATATTGTTGGTCATCTTCCATTTCTAGCATTTTATTTATGTTCTCCATACTTTTTATATCTGGAATATTACAAGTGGTGTCAGAGCACTTTCCTTGGCATAAAATTGTGGGTTAATTTTTTTCAGGGTAGAGACGTATTCTAGCGTCTTTAAGCTACAAAAATATGTCGATACGCGCATAAACCCGCAGTCGGGGATTCATTCACACAGGAAATACAAGTGATACTTAAGTTCTCTTTCTGGTGTTATTATGGTATCATTTTGGTATTATTGTGGTTTTGTTCTGATTATATTCTTGCTCATCTGCCATTTCTAGCATTTTTTTTTTGTTCTGCATACTTTTTATATCTAGAATATTACAAGTGGTATCAGAGCACTTTCCTCGGCATAAAATTGTGGGTTAATTTTTTTCAGGGTAGAGATGTATTATGGAATCTTTAAGCTACAAAAATTTGTCATTACGCGCATAAACCCATGGTCGGGGATTCATACACGCAGGAAATACAAGTGGTACTTAAGCGCACATCTGTTGGCCACCCTTGTAACCCTTGTTGGTGCCTTTTTGAGTGGTAGCACATCATAAAACACCTGTATACGGATCAAACTGGATTTCCTGAAGCCCTCTTTAGATAAACCGATCGACCGCCTGACTGCTATAGTGCTACCGAGAACAACACTCGAGAAGATACTCTCTATTACATGGGTAGTAAGGTAGTACAGATAAGGGCACGGTCTAGCCTCCTTAGTTGGTTCCCTGAGATATTGGGCCGAGTACTACTATTGGACCCCGCACATATATCAGAGAGCTATAGCATAGGGAAAATCCTTGTCTGTAGAACCCTTGAATACCTAACTATTGGGGACGGAAAAAAAAAAAAAAACAGACAAGATCTATTGTTGCGCAACTGTGTCAACTGCATTCGAGTTTCCAAATCACTACACATTTCTTCCTGATTAAGCATTTGGTCATTTCATCACTACAATATTCTTCAGACCGGAGTATAACTCCGCAGGTCTAAAAAAAATTAAAAAGTTATGGATTTTGTTGCGCCATTACTTGATACCTATTCCATTGGATTTGTCTCTTCACCCTTATCACATTCATACTTATCATTTTTCAGAAAAATGTTTGACCCCACCCCCCCCTTTTCGGTTCCCTCATCATCATGGCCCATACCCGTAGCCAAGACTTGGAAGCTCGCTTCAATACCTTGCAATCTAATTTCACAGAGACCCAAAAAGAAGTGAGACAACTCAGTGCCAATATTGCTACCATCAATAAAAACACGCATTCCTCCATTTCCACCTCAATAGAGGAACACAAATAAGACCTCAAACAAGACATTACTACCCATATTGAATCTGTTGCTTTGATGATCTGCACCAAGCTGCATATCCCTGTAGATCCCTCTTCATCTGACCCACCTTTGCATATTGAAGCTGAAACTTCCTCTCATTCCCATAATTTTCAGCCCCATCACTTTCCGCGTGACCTACGCCTTCCGCGTGTGAATGTGACCAAATTTGATGGCTCGGATCCCACTGGTTGGGTAACTCAAATGGAGAATTATTTCTCTTTGTACGACATTACAAATGACTTGGCCAAACTTTGGTATGGTGTTCTCCATCTAGATCAAGAACGTTGGCAATGGTGGCAATGGAGAAAAATTGCTTGTCGAGGCTAGGTTTCTTGGACACACTTTGTGGCAGATCTTTATGAATTCTTTGACACTGACACCAACCATTTAGGCCATTTGAAAAAGTTGAAACAATCTGGCATATTGGAAGACTTTATATTTGTTTTTGGGCGACTCGATTTTAGTACAGAGGGCATGTCTGATGTTTTTTTCCGAGAATGTTTTATCAGTGGGATCAAGAATGAGGTTCGTGCTCATGTCCTCATGGCTCGGCCTTAGAGTTGGGTGGAGGATAATAAAAGAGTTAAGGAATCACAACAGCTTGTCTCTTCTCAAAACCGGAAACCCTCCTTTATTCCTCGCACTAAACTAGTAAATACCACTCCTCCTTCTACTCCACTAAAGATCCAAAAATTGACCAGGGATGAAATGGCTGAACGCCAACTCAAAGCCCTTTGTTATAATTGTGATGACAAATATTTTTTATGACACAAGTGTAATTCAAACCGATCATTTCCATTCCCCTTGTCCCAGGAGGCCTTCCTCCCAATATCCATCCCTATTGTCACCCCTTTTCCCAAAAAAATGAAATTGAGAAAATTGTTCGAGAATCAAGAAAATTGAGAAAAGCCTCATGAATCATGTCTTCCGTCCTTTTCTCTGTCATTTTGTATTAGTTTTCTTTGATGATAGCCTCATCTATAGAAAAACCTAGACAAACCATCTTGCTCATTTGGATCGAGTTCTTCATCTACCCTCTTAGCACCAACTTTTCCTGAAACAATCTAAATGTGTTTTTGGCGCCTCAGAAGTCGAGTACTTGGGTAATCTTGTTGGCAAGGATGACATCAAGGTGGATCCTAAAAAGATTGAAGCTATGCAAGACTGGCCTCACTCAAAGACACATACATTTTCATTTATGTAGTATACCTAGGGAGGTAATATGGGGTACCTAGGTAGTTACCCAATGGGAATGTAGTTATGTGTTATTAGTGGAAGTCATTTAATATATGAGAATGTGGTCATTCAATGTAAGATGGAATAGGTCCACTATATTAATAAATCCGCACTATGGTAGTTGGATGTAATAAATGTGAGAAGGCTCTCTAGAAGGTTCCTAGGAGATAGAGAGAGCTATATAAACAAGTGTAAGAAATGTAATGAAACATAGTGAAGAATATTGTGATTGTAACAAACAAGTATTGCTTGAGGAGGGCATTCCTTCCTTAAGGAATAATATATGGTGTTACCCTACCTCAAGGGTTTTGACTATTTCTTGTGTTCAATATTTGGTGAATGGTTTGGGTTATTCTTGTTGATATTGTGGATCTATTTTGAGATTTATCTTAAGATCTATTCAGACACTTAACATGTGGTATCAGCACACTTTCCTTGGCCAAAGAAGGGAAGACTTTTTTGCTCTTTTTGCAGATTTTTTTCTAGGAAAAAAAAAAGAGGGTGACACACTTCAGGTTCATATCTGAAGCTTTACAAGCTGAATTTGGAAAAAAAAAAATTGGGTATTTGAATTCCTCTCAGAAAAATACCCAATTTCAAAAAAAAAAATCAGCTGAACCGGAGTCTGTGTAGTGAAGTTATGAACATATTAAATTCAACAGTTTTTCAAGGTTTTTTTTGGAAAAAAAGCCACAATTTTCTGCGGTAAATTATTTTTAAACCCTAGTTTTTGTTGAATATTTTTTCCAAGAAAGATGTATTTTACAGGAAAATATGATGGTCCTAGTATCGAATACTTCTTAAAGTCCCACAAGTCAGAATGGAAAAGGCAGTGCATATCTTTTGTAGACTGGGGTTTCAAAGGTGATGCTCTCAAATGGTGGAAATCATTTCACCATTCTGAGTGGTATGTCACTTTCTGAGGAAAAACTTGAAAAATTACTTTTAGACAAGTGGTCTCATACAAAGAGTAAGGATAAATACATCACCAAGAGTTTATTTTCATGTGGAAAATGTATATTACAATTTCATGGTTGTATTCATAAATAAAATGTCATTGTTTCTATTAACCCTAGTTGCAAACAAAATTTTATCAATATTCAGTTGGTTAATAGATTGCAAGTTCCGGAAAAGAATATTCAAATCACATAGGTTGCAGGTGAAAATGTTAAACTTTTTAAAGATTCGAGGCTTAGTATGGATAAATATGTGTTGCATTCAGATTTTGAGGCTCTAGAGATGGGCAATGAGGACATTGTTTTGGGATATCCCTAGATAGAATTAGTGGGTACTATTAATATTAATGTGCAAAAGAAGTTTATAAATCTTTGGTACAAGAAAAAGAAAATTACATTGCAAGATGTGTCTCTTAGTAAGAAATATGGGCCCTGCATGGAAGCTAGCAAAGAAGTTATTGTTGAGTCTGAAGTTGAATTAGAGGTAGAGTATACAGAAGGAGATGAAGCAAAATTACAGGAAGAACATAATCAGGAATCTAAGGAGGTCATTGAATCAAAGACACAAAGTGTTGCAGATTTGAAGAAAAAAGAACAGATACCTACAATTGTTGTATATCTCCATCCACACCATATAGAGACACAACAATCATCAAGGAAAGGGCGTGTGCATCAACACATTTATGCACCAGCAGGGCACCAGACAAGAAACCGATCAAGATGTGCATGGAA
>ML816437.1:300290-336109 GCA_009831015.1 Picea engelmannii
TTACATTAGTAATGTTATTTTATTTATGTCGACTTTATTCCATTAGTTGTAATTATACCTCCTAGTCTCCTATATATACCAAGGAGACATTTTCATTTGAATAATCTTGTACTTGAACATTTATGTGGGGTAAAAGGAGGTTTCGCCCTCGAAGAGGCTTATTATATGAAATTCTCTCTTTTTCAATGCGTTGAGTACTTATTCTAAGGTTTTTCTATGCTATATTGATATTTGGTTCTTAACAGATGTGGTAGGTGATGTGTCAGGAACAATGACAGTGATGTCAACATGACGTTAGCATGTTGACGTGGCCCAATGAAAACATGCCACATGACATGATGATTTGGCACTTTGGACCACTAAATGGACCAATAAAAATGTGACATGTAGCACCCCTAGGTGACACCACATGGCACCACCCATGAGCAACCACATGGTCCTCTTCCAAATTGACACATGGAAGGGACACATAGGTAGATGATTGTACCAGGCTCAACTAATGGATGGTTTCCATGTGGCCAAGTCATGGGCTACCACGTGGCAATGGGAAAATGCCCAAGGAGAGCCAGAAACCAAAAAATTAAAATTAAAAAGGGTTGGCCAATGACCAACCCCTTTCGACCAAATTTAGTAGCATTCCACTATATCCAGACTCTTTACCAAAAACAAAAGGGGGTTGTAGGTGGTTCGTCAAAGTTGGAGTGGTTCCACCAAAATTGGTGGCATATCTCACTGTATACAATCCAACAACCAACAATCCTCCAAGGTTAGCGACGATCCCCAACAATCCTCCAAATCTGGTGGCAAGGTTATGTTGTTACAACAGAGGGGTAAAACGGGAGGCCCACGGGTTTGACCCCAGGACCTCCCCCAATGAATGTCTTAATATAACATCCGCCAACCACCTGGTCTAACGCTCTTATTGGTAAGTCCTCCCATCTTTTTTTATTAAAAGGTTCTTGTTATCAATGTATGGGAGGAGAAGTACGCCCAGTCTGTATGACGCCATACGATGACAAAAAATTTGATGTAGTTCAATGCATTAATTGCAGAGTTGCATGTGGATCGAGGCAGAGGTCCAGAGAAGGCCTAGAGGTGACAGTTTCTAATGGAGATGATTTGACAGTCGATTTTGGGTAATTCGATGATGTGAATCCAATGACGATGTTTGTTTCAGCATCAGAGTCTCTGATCAACATGATAAATTATGGAAGAGCCAATGTAAGCATGATTTTTATTATGTTGTTTTCTCATTGAATGTTGCAGCATAGTATGCTTGATACAGGTCTAAAGGAGCACGCAGAGGCTATAGCAAGGAAGAATTACCAACGTATTCCTTATATTTATTCCTTTCTTCTCTTCTTACACATAAAATAAATCATCTACATGTGAAAAAGAATTTGTGGTACTTGGATGATAAGTGGCCAACGAAGTAGTTTGGAATCTCATAGTTTTTGGATTTGTGTATGGTCTTCATATATGCTTGGATCTAAGAAGCGGATCTAAGGCATTCTATGGCTCCATGATGATGGGGGTCATTTATTATTCTTCCCCATTTTCTATGTTGAGTATGTGGGAATGAAGTCCATGTCAGCATCATGGATGCCTCATGAGAATGAGGACTTCTAAAGCTTGTAAACATTCACTATCACATTACGATCTCTTGTAGCCGTCACTGAAAAGGAACTTTGTCTTTACAACTTGTAAAGGAGAGACACCATTACAACAAGGAGAATAAAGCGGTCAAGCTTTGGGGCAAGACCCAAAGATGTAGCCCACATCGGGTGAACTCCGTTATCAAGGGAAGTGTCATATCTCTTATGTGTTTTTTTCTTATGTTACCTTTCATGAATTTCCACACATAGATCAGTAAATGCAAGCATGACACATAACACATTAGGAAGCTAAAAGAGGCCTTAATTCAATTTGGATTCAAGTCTATAAAGACTTCAACTATATCTTTAATTGCAATCTGCTCAAGTAAAACAATCTATAACTGACCCTTTGGAGGAGTGACAAGATCAAACAATTATTGGAAACTAATCACCCCCAGGTTCAGATCACTTGTATTAATCATAATGAATCAGAAAATTTATCTTTTTTTAGTGTATTTTCTATTATTGATGAACCTATTACTTCTTATGACATAACTAACCCTGTTATAACAACCAATTCACAATTTATTAAGGATCAATTTCAGGAAAACATAAGTTCACCCAATGAACTCATAATTCATCATGAAAATGTTTCAAATCTTGACACAATTGTTGTTTGTCATAGTGATGAAAGTTGTTTCATTAGTAGTAATTTAACTAGTATTTTTTATATCATTATTAGTAAATCTCAGCCCCACATATTAAAACATCTTGATAATCATTTTGAAGAAGGGAAACCTTTACCCAACCAAATCAATCCCTGACCTGAAAGTGATATTTCTGATCAAGAGAATGATGAATAAATTATATTCGAAACTCAAGAACAAGTTTTTAATGATAAGGATCATTTTTTCGATAATTTTCATACATGCTCATCATCTTATGTTTCTTGGTTTGATTTAAAGGAAAATATTCAAGTTAGTGAATGTGAAATCATTTATGATAGTGATCTAGAGGTTAAGGATAGTAAGGCACTTCACCCCCAGGTGATGGTTATGTCAGATCCTTGTATTTTCAACCCTCATGATCAATTCAAGTTTCAAGATGTAGTATATCCTTTTACTGATCATATTTTAACCGATTCTCATATTGAATCTTCACTTAATCATTGTAATTTTAAAGAAATGAATTCCATGCTTGTATTTGATTCTTATGATATAACTCAAGTTCCTACCTCTTTTCATAATCTTGGATTTTTAACACAAGTAGATGTCAGTTCTAATATTGATTATACTATAGGGGTTGATACTTGTGAAAATGAAACTCATGAGAATAAGTCCTTAGTTTTTGTTAATAGGTTTGTAAATAATACTAACTTTTCTCAGCAGGGTCAAAATACTTTTCCAAACATGATTTCATTCAAACCATTCCAAAATCATTTTTGAGATAGAATTGAATCTTGGTTGGAAAATACATTCCATAAGAAATTCCTTGTTGATATATTTCTTCTTTTGTCTATCTTAAAACTAAATGTGCATGAAAGTTTTTATTTTAATTGTCTACTATTCATTAATTTTTGGTTGCTAATTCATCTTGTACACATGTTTGCAGGTATCAAAGAACTTGAATGGTTTCATTGGAAATTTGATTATACGTAGTCTTATTTTCCTCATAAACTTAGAGTAGAACTAGGTCTAGTTTAGTTTAGCTTAGATTTGCTTTAAGTTTTGATTTAATAAACTGATGATCTTGGGCATATGAGAACTTCATTAAATTTACAACTTCTTCATGTTTTATTTTTTTGATCATAAGAAGAGTTTACTTCATTAATTTGGAGAAACTCGACATCTCTAAGGTAAATCATAACGTGATTCTTCAAGATAAGTCTCACATGTTTTTTTTCATCCTTTACTTTTTGTCTTTCGGTTTTTTAATTTCAGGTGTTTTTTTTTTTAGTATTTGTTAATCTAAGTTATGTTTCTTGTTGGTCCTCAAGATTTTTCAGAAAATATAACACCCCTAATTGCTAAGAATTCACTCTCCTCATTTCACCTGCTAAACCAACAATGATGATGTTGATCAAGTTACAAATAAGCTAAATCAAGGAATTTTTGAACCTATACTTTACTTTCTTTCAATATCATTATAAGCCTAATTTTTATTACATAATCGTTTAGATTTTTCTATAAAGACTTAATTTTGAAACAGAACTTTTATGAGGCGAGAGAAATCCGATTTAACTTCATATTTTAATCATTATTGTTGCCTAGATTTTGGATTTTGGTTTGAATAAAAAATCCAATTAGTTGCAGCTTGACAAAACATTATGAATCACGAAAAAAAATATCTCACTTAAGAAAGACAAACGTAATTTCCTCACATTCACTCTTTTGTTCGGATACACTTTCATATGTTGCCTTGTTGAAGTTTATTTTCAGATTTTGTTTTTTCTTTATCTTTTTCTTTGGATTTACATTTTCTTTCTTCGTTTGCAATGATTCAATTTTTTTTGGTTTTACTTGTTTTGTTTTTTTATGGGATTTTGTATTCTTCCCAAAGCTTATATGGGGGAATCCTTGCTATGCATACCAATTGGTGTACATGGGGATATCCTTACTCTACCATTTTAATAGGATTTCATTTAATTTAAGGTCATCTATATCAAGTTTTCACTTTTCTTGTACATCAATCGTTACCCATGGGGAACATTGAGATATGTTTCAAGTATTATAAGTTTATCTTTATAAAGGAAAGAATTGCCTACATTGTTCACTTTGAATCCCTCCCATACCTCTCCACATTTAAAGCCTTTACTTTGGTATATAAGAAGAAGATTAGTGGGGTCAAACTCAAATAATATTGCATTTTGTACTTTAAATAGTAAGCCTTTTGTACCACCCGACTCTCTTCACCCAATTGATAAAAGAAATTCTCCAAATATGTTATCAAAAGGGTGTTGTAAGAAATTTGAAAACACATATGTGTGGGAAATGTGTGTAAAATTGTCGGTGTTCTAAACAGGCTCGTTGGCAGCGGGTAAATGCATACATGGTATCAAGACAACTTCATCGGGGTACTGAACAGGCCTGCTGGTAGTGAAGCAATATCAGGAAGAAAGAAAAAATTAATAATAGATGCACGCTAATATTTAATAACCCCTAGCTATTCTTACTATCCAATAATATAGATGTAATAAATATTCCATGTTTTTGGATTCATTGTATTGGAATTTGGCCTTCAAATACTTTCATCTTTAAAAGGTTATCTTACTTCGAGTTTGTCTTATGTGGGATCTTTGGGAATGGTATCGTGTGTGGGAAATTTTCGAAAGATTTCTTTTTAATCTTTGATAAATTTAGTCCTATTATCTTAATCAAAGATAATTTCTTCGTACCCATGTGTCGCCAATTGTTGTGGCATGCAACAACCCCCCCAAATTTTCATTTATTGTCAATAAAAATAATTTGGGCCCCTTTATTTTTGAAATTTTTTCTTAGTTTGGTTTAATTTTTCTTTGTAAATATGTTTTGGATCCTGATTTAAAACCGAGCATCAATGCACTTGTAAAGTTTAGAGCTGAGAATTTTTCATATTTTGACTTTTATTTATATCAATGATGCATGTATTCTTTTGAATTTCATGAATTTTAACATAAAACTCAAAATTCAATTTCGAGATTTTCCTTTTGTCATATCACTTTGCATGGTGAATTATGAACCAATGGTTGAGAATCTAGGGAAACCGACAAAAACCCATTTCTAGAATGGGCCATTTTACTTGTCTCATGATCAATTTCTCCAAAAAGTTAATATTTTCAGAGATATAATCGATTTTCTGGGACGGATTTTTCTGGAAAATTCTGTAGCTGCCTTTTTTGAGATCCAAAACCAAAAGGGTCAAGTTTTGTTCTTAGTTTCAATGAGGAAATCTGTGATTTGGGGATTGCAAGTTTCAGATATTGAAAACAGAGTTATGATTTTTTTGTTTATAGATTTTATTTCTAATATTGAATTATTTGATACGCTCAGGATTGTTCTTGAAGTCTTCAGTTATTTAGATGAAATCTGAACAAAATCACAAATTTCATTTTCAGTTTCTGATCAAACCATTTTGAATTTCAGAAAACTAAAACATGGGTTTTTCTCAAAATGGATGAGATTAGTTGAATTGCAAGAATTTTCCAAAATTGATGCGTAGTTTGGGAGATATCCTTCATCCATTGGAAGACATGTTTTCAAGTTGCACCCATGCACCAAGTGGAGGAAAATTTATGAGCAAATCTTGATTTTGAGATTTTATAATTTGTTCTATCATTATTTGACTTTATTTTGCAGGTCGAATCTAAAAAATCATTTGGAATTAGTGAAATCAATCTCCCTCATATTCAAATCCTCAAGAAACCATGCAACATATTAAAACAAGTCAGAGCTTGAAATCTATTTTAAAACAAAAATCTGAAATTTTGATTGAGAATCTAAAAATCTCTATAAAATTTATGAACGTGATGATATTTCTCCACCTGTTATACAAGTTTTTGAAATCATAAATTGTGTTGTCCATGACTCTTTGAATGATAAGACGAATGGTATTATAGCGTTATGCATGTTTGGTAAACAAAAAGTGGAATTCAAGAAAAAATATTCTAAGATCAAAAGTTTGTTGGCAATTGATTTTTTTCTTGAATCAATATTTTTATTTCAGATTTATGGAATCAGCCTCATTAAATGTCAAGTACTTAATTTAGATGTTGGTTTGAACATATTTGAATTAAATTGTTTTTAATTTATTCAATTTCGTTTTTCTTAAGAACAACTACAAAATTTGAAATTTTGTAGTTGTCCTTGATTTTTATTTTTGTTTTTTGTTATTAATTAGTTTTCATTTATGATGACAGGTGTACAAAGAAGGATTTGTACCAAGAATTGTACATAAATTTCAAGGACAAGCGGAAGATTAATATCAAATTTTTACAAAATTAGTTTTTGAAAAAAGAAAACTAATTCCTATTTTTTAGGAGTTGGTTGAGTTTTTAGTTTTACAATTAAAACAGTTTTATGATAACTACTTTTTAGTTTTTAGTTTTATCTAAGAGAGGTCTATTTTCATATAAAAGAAAAAAGAGAAAGCCAAAAGAGGATAGATGTTATAGTTTCTAGATATCTGAAACTAGGGGAAGTAATTTTGTAGGGACATAAGCACTTGATTACACTATTATATTAGAGAGATTCTCTTTCTGTGGGATTCTTGAGGACTATGTAAGACCTTATTTATTTGAATCTAATAACAAATTTTCGTTCACTTGCACTATTGCATGATTTGAAATTTTTTTGTTACTTTTTCTTGTTAATTCATTTTTTATTTGAATCTTTAATTTCGTAAAGCTATCTTTATAGAGAGGAATGGATTTCAAATCAGAATTTGATTACAGATTCATGAAAATTTGATTGTAGTTAATGATGATTATTTATCATTTAGTTATAATTTTGTTTTGTTTTAATTATTGTTGCATTGAAAGAACTATTTCTTCAATGCGATAGTAGATTTTACATTGAATCTATTTTATTGAGTTTAAGTATATGTTTTGGTTGACTCGTGTAATTATTTATTTAAGTCATTACATTCCATCCTCCACTGTAAATTCAAAGACTATAGGTATTTATAAAGTGCTCTTGATGCCATAGAACAAACTAAAATTTCAAATGCACCTTACCAGAACCCTGAAAATAAAGAATATTTAATTATTGATAGGGATTCTAAGGTGTTCAACCTTGTCTTGTGTGTAAACACTGTCACTGAGTCTAGAAGTAGGTTAAGTGCATTAGGAGTCCAAAATTCACCTTTTATAGATGTTAAATTGTCAATTTTTCCCTATTGTCTCGAACAGTCATATCAATTCTAAGAATTCACCCATTGGTGTGTCACCCATTATTCGCATTTTGAAAGGGTCATTGTGGATAGAAATGGGTCTGAAATTTTATGCAGGGTCGATATATTGTCAGTTAGAGAGTCGTTAGGGTTACACAGGGCTTTTGCACAAGGTTATGAGTCACTTAATGAGACAAAACTGATTAGGGTTTACAGGGAATGTGAATTGGAAGTAAAAAACAGTTTTTTCTATCATATTTTCAAACCAGATTAGTCCATTGCAAGTTTGTCATCGCCTTATAATGTAAATATCTTCACAAAAGAAGTGCAATTGGTTTTTTCACTTCTGAGTCAAATATTAGGGTTAGATAATGATCAACATGTTGTTGAAGTCATGCTAGGTTTTCTTCTGAGAGTCTTCAAGCCTGAGTCAATTCAGTCAATATGCCTTAAGTTTTATGAATTCCTAGCTCTGACAATCCATTCCCAGCTAGTGAATTTCCACTCTTTGATACATTTCAGGTATCAAACCTATTTGTTGAGAATGATGCTAGTTTCAAGTCATGAAGAACTAAAACATATGGTCCCATATTTCTCATTTGTATCATGTTTATTTTCATAAAAAAAATCATGTCAAAAATCTACAGGTTAATCCATAATGCAGTTTTGTCGAGAGTCTCAGAGAAGGTGAAGAACAAATTCCAATTTGACCAAAAAAACAAGGTTGGAGATTGGTTCCTATACATTAATTCTACAGTTATTAGAATTTATGGATTTCATGAAGCACCCTATATTTTGTCTTCTTTTCTTACCCCCATAATTTTTGCATTGGAATTTATTAGACAAAGGTTTGTAACATAATCAAAACATGTCATTAAGCTACACAGGGCAACATATATCAAGTTTCCATTTAATAATGGCCCTTTTATTGTAAAAAAAAGCCTTTCCTTCCAACAATAGAAGAGATTTTGAAAGTCTTGAGTTTCAAAGAAGCATAAAAGATAAGGTATGATCCTCATTAGATTATATCTAACAGAAGACAGCAAAATAAAAATGCTCCATATCATCACCAAACAGTAGAAGGGGTAGATAAAATAGCCAATTTGGAGAGTTTTAAAGAATGTAAAATTCATATGAGATGCAAGAGGATGCAGGGAAGGTCAGTTCTCACACAATTACTATCCAAACCCCTACTAAAGTTGAATTATTGAACAAAAGATGTTTTCCATAGACAATAGAAATTGAGGTATATGGGGAACAGTCTGTCAACAAAAGGATGAAGATTAGTCATGCAAAGGATATTATTGATTTAGAGGAAGAAGCACATGAAAAAGATACAAGAGTTTATGCCCTTGTTGAAAGGGAGAAAGGTGAACCAGAAAGTAAAGATATTACTTCATTTGTTTTCCATAGTCAAAGGCATGTATTTGCAGATGTTCAAGGAGCTCCATATAAATCAAAAGAAGATATCATTAAGTAGTATACAAAGAAGAAGACACTGGCATTAAAAGAAGATCAGAAATTATTACCTAAAGTCAGAAACATATCTCAAGAGATAGCTTCACTAATTACTTTCAGGGATCATGAGAAAAATACTTTGAACATTGCAGTCACAGATGAAGAGAAGGTGTCAGAGGTAAAGATTAGATATGACCAGATCAATGCACTAGAAGTGATATGATTTATGCAAATTTATTACAGTTGACATTGAATAACTCTAAGTTGACATCATTGGTGTCTATGATTGAGAGTCAATTGAAACAATACAAATGGCTAACAAAGATTGGCAGGTTCAAATCAAAAGATCTAAAACAAAAATTTTAGCTTGTGGGGAAGATCCAAAAAATTCTCAAGGAATAAAGAAGATTTTGGATGAAAAAGAGAATACTATTCAGACTCTCAAGAAGAAGCTAAATATTCTAGCATCAGAGCATGCACAAAATCTAGAGCTTACAGTAATTGAGCAAGAAATTGAATTACTACAGCAAGAGGTGATAAGTTATAAAGCTAAAATGGTGCAGTCGGAGAAGGAGAAAGGGGATTGGATCAAAGAAACAGACGAATGAATGACAATAGTTTCCTTTGCAGGCCTCAGTCATGAAACGAATGTGGCTACAAAGTAAGAGGACCTATTAAAATACATGTCATAAATTAGCTTGAAATATGGGGAAATAAAGGGGTTAAAATAAGAAAATAAAAAGTTGAAGCAGGAAGTTGCTCAAAGGAGTGAAAAGAGTGAGCAAGTCCAAAAAGAGAATGATTTTTTGTAGGAAAAGATTGACAAGTTAAAGTCAAGGATAAAAGGAAAAGTTCCATTGCAAGGACCCAAGGATGTTCTCTTGGATTCTTTAGCAGCAGATATCACTAAGATTAGGGGATATCTGAATTTTGTTGATGACAAGAATACTGCAACAGTTACAGCTCGTCATAAATGTGATGTTGTAAATGAAACATTGTTGAAAAGACCATTAGATTGTGCTCAAAATGCAATCAATCTACTGAATTTGGTTTTTAATGCATATTTGTAGACCATTGGGGTCAAGGGTAGGACTGATATTATAATTTGGCCCAAAAAAATCATTGGCAAACATAATCTATAAAGAATGTGCAGACAAAGGTTGAGTAGATGGAACAGAGTTTGCAAGACTTCAAGGACCTATTTAATCAGTTGTTTAACAAATGTCTTCCTTCTTTTTTGGATGGTAGATGTAACTTGATTTCACAAGAAGAATATAATGTATTGTTGACTGAAGTTCAAATGGATCATTGAAAGTTTGAAGACCTAGAAGAGGGGTTACAATAGTTGATAAATTGATGAATGATTTCGAAGTTTTAAGCCAATTCAGGACAATCAGATTAGGTCTTCCCACTATTTCCTATGCATCTTGCATAGAATTAGAAATTCTTGTTAAGGAAATGGTTGATTATGGCATTCCTTCTGAAAGTCAATGGAAATAAATTGTAAGATTAGGAAAAAAAATGCAAATACCTTCTTCCAATTGACCTTGAATTTCATTCAATTGGCATAGTACAATTCGCAGGAAAGTCAACAAATCATTCAAAGATACCCCAAAGATAAAGGAGAGTTAAGCTTGTAGAAAAGTGTTAACAAATCCCAGATATTTTGCAGGGAATATATATTTTTGTAAAAGTCTGTTAAGACTGGCTCATTGAGCATTTTGTATACATTTTATAATTTGTGATGCAATGGGGGTTCGAGAGGTAGGAAAAGGATTGATTTGTATTGTAATATTTTCCCAAGATGAATGAAATTATCATGCAAAAGTCTCGAATGGTATTACGAGAGATTCATGTGTTAATTCTCCTTGGTGTGTGTTTTCCCATGTGAATGTGTATCTTTCTGATTTTTTCCATTTAAATGTAGTGTCTTCGGTATTTGAATGAACTTATAAATTGTTGGGAAGTTGTTAAATGAAAAAACAAGAAAAAATATTGTTCAGGGGTTCCATGAAATTAAGTAATCCTCACAATAGATGATTTGAAATGTCAATTTCAATGTTATCTTAGTGAGAGAAGGGAACAACACCTCAAGGGAAGTTAGGGTTTAGAGAAGTTAGTGTGGTCATTACATTTTTTCATCTTTGTTTCATTCTCCATTTATATTTTAAATCTCATGAAACCTTTGTTCATACAATGTCTCCATCCAATAACCATATTTTGTCTATTGAATCCATATTCTTGGTGATCATAGCAATTTGGAGTTGAAATATTGAGTTGTGTTGTCTCCTGTAGTAAACCCATTTTCTTGATTTGGACAATATGTGACCTTTAGGATGAATATGTCTCTTATATATCCCTATAGGTCATCGAGGCTTTACATGCCTATAGGTGTATACAAAGAAACAAATGGAAGGTACATATATTTTTCACTTAAGCTATATTTTTTTACAAATCAAAGAGTATTCCAAGCAAGTGCCCATTTCTTAGCTGAGTTGGTTCCATGCCAAATAAAATTGCACTAGAGAGACTTGATAACTTTTAGTATTATTTTAGGAGATACCAGAGATGAAAAGAGATAGATCAGGATGGCTTGAAGGACCAATTTTAGGATAATTATATGACCAATAATGTTGAGGGAGCACAAAGTCTAATTGGTGATATTTTTGTTGAGACGGGAGAGAAGTTCTTACCATGAACAATTGTGAGCAACGGTCTCCAAGAGAGAGGCACCAAAATATTTGGGTAGAAGGGAACTCCTAGTAGAATGAATATATAGAAGGAGAGAGGGAGACTCAACAACAGACCACATGGCCAATCTTGGCATCCAATATTTTAGTTTTTTTTAAAAACAATACAGTGTCGTCGGATATTTGAACCCTTGAGGTTGGCATCTGATGACAACTCCATAGTTCTAATGCCCTATAAAGTTAGATATCTAACGATTCTAGTGACAGGATGATTCGACTCCATGAATTTTTCATCTGATGACCCTGCCATAGGTCCGATGCCCCTATGGAGTCAAATATTCGCCGCCTATGTGGTAGGATGATCGACGACCTAACCATTGATTCTACGGTTGTAGAAGTCAAATAACCGACAACTATAGGGACAACATGATCAACAATGCAGCCACTGATACGATGGTTGTGGAAGTTGAATAACTGACTGATGCTATTATGTGTAGACTAACCAATGACGTCCTAACGACGCTTAAAAAAAAAAATTATGTCGAATTTTAGACACGTAATTGTCGAATTTTAGACAAATTAGCCGTCGAATTTTGGGTACAAATGTAGTTGTGTATGCACATATATGGAAGTCAAATAATGCACATATACAAAATCTTTCTTTCATGTATATATATTTTTTCTTCGTCCATAAATGCATATATATAGAACCAAGATTTTGTATATGCACATTTATGGAATCCAAAATGTTCTTATACGGAAGATTGCTTCCATATGCACACATTTACGGAAGCACTTCTATATATGCACATACATGAAAGAGATTTTGTATATTTATAAACAAATTCACTTTTGTATATGTGAATTTGTATTATATTATCATTTACAAAATGAATCAAATATACAGAAGTGCCTATGTAATGCGCATTTGGCTTCTGTGAATGCACATATATAGAAGTAGGCTTCTGTCACATTTTAAATTCTGTAAATGCACATATACAAAATCCTACTTCTATATATGTGCATTTATAGAATCCAAAATGCACATATACAAAATCCTATTTTTGTATATGTGCATTTATAGAATCCAAAGTGCACATATACGAAAGTGCTTCTGTATATGCACTGTTGGCCCTCGATCAAGTTTTGGGGAAAATTTGGTCAGTTTTGGCCCACTTTTGGACTTCAACACGCTGGTCGAAGTAGGAGTACCCTTGCAGAGCTGAGATCCCAGATCTAACCTATTTTGAGGGTTATGTGGACCCAGTAAGGGGTCTGCTAGGTTTTTTAACGGGTTTATGAGATGTCAGCCCATGGTTTTTCCCCATGTTTAGGACTTATTGTAAAGTATAAATAGAGAAGAATGTATTGTAGAAGAGGAAGTTCTATGTGAAATAGTAGTTCTATGTGCAAAGTTTGACTATGTGGCTTAGTGCACAGGAGTGTCTGGATGTAAGATTTTGGTGAATAATAAAGAGGAAAAGCGGTTTGTGGACATAGCCCCACCTTGGTGTGAACCACGTCTATCTGGCGTCTCATGGTTTGATTTGTGCAGTGTCATTTATGTTATGAATTTGCTTAGTGCTTTGATTATGATGTGTAATGGATATATGTTTTGTTTCTTAAGTACTTTATTTATGTTAAAGGGTAAATGAATGCTAGATTTAACTCACAGTGCTAAATGCTAAGTGTTCAGGGTCCATAATCACGTGTTATTACTGCACTTATCTGTCTTTGATTATGCTATGCGGTGTTAATGAGGTTAATAAAATAATACATGTTAAATTCCTAAGCGTTAACAAAATATTCTGTGAAGTACTCTCATCACAAAATCGTGTCTAGCCTGGTTATAGACACCTGCATCCTATAACACCCCCTGCTTCTACCTCGGGTGAGACTTCGCCTGCTTCGTAGGTGTTGCAGAAAGGACCGGTAGTCGGGTTTTTTTTGGTGCGATGTTAAGTGTTGAACCCTGGGTCTTCTCCTGTGCCAAAAATTGGTTCTGTTGCCAGAACCTAAAACTGTGATTGTTGGGAACTTAAGTAAAGAAAAAGAAAAGCTCTATGCATAGGTATGTTGCTGAAGTGTGCAATACTCTACTTGACTTGTGAAGCTTTGTGCCAAGAAAGTAAGATGTTCTGAAGAAAATAGGTAATATTCTAAAAGAGGCAAGCTTTGTGCTTTGGTAAGAGAAAGATAAGTGAAATTTTTTGTTTTGAAAGCATGAATTTAAGTATGTTTAATAGATTTTGTCCTAGTCTAAAGGGTAGTGTGTAGTTGAAAGAAAGAGTTGATTTGAGTAAATTTAATGGAAATTGTTAGGACCCTATAATGTACCTTTTTGCTCATACTTTTTTCTATCATTACATCCTTTTCCCACTCATATTTAATCCTACATTATCACCTTAATCTATTTTTCCAAAGGTATATAACGTTTCTTCTCTTTGTTATATGTTTAATTTGTTTTACATGTAATTTTACATTACTCTCATACTTAGCCATTAATAAGAAATATATAGTTGCTAAAATAGTTTGAAGATTGCAGTTAATATATCGTTGCTACTTGAAGACCATGTTGCTGAAACAGTCAAACAGTACGCAAATCCCGTTGTTGAAACAGTCTGTGATTTGCGATGTTGAAACAACATTTCACATACAGCAGTAACAAGAAAAGATAATTAAAGGAGCTGTTACACTGGCCGCAACAGTTGTACCTTAAGCCAACACCATTACAACCATCATTGCTTCTTGAAGACCACGTTGCTCAAAAATTCAAACAGTACGCAAATCGTGTTGCTGAAACAGTCTGTGATTTGCGATGCTAAAACAGTGTTTCACATACAGAAGTAACAAGAAAGATAAATAAAGGAGTTGTTACATCGGCAGCAACAGCTGTACCTCAAGCCAGCACCATTACAACCACTGTAACAACATTTTTCTATGGAAGATCATAATATCTTATTCCAGCATAGAAGATTAGATCAGACTAAGAATAGGATTTGTATGTACACATGTAATTTAATGCTTAATTGTATTCAGAGGATTCTCCTCTTTAAACAGGGGAGAAATCAACATTAGAAGGGAGATTATGAAAGGCTTAGCTAGTAGGGAATTATAGAGAAGGAGCATGTTCACTTTTGATATTGTAACTTGTCACATTTGACAGATGAATAAAAGATCATTCTGAGCATTTCTTCTTAGTTCCTTTCATTTCTAGGAATCTTATGAGAAGGAGAGGGCCCGCCTTCTTCACAAGATTCACCCATTAGTTTYTGTAGTGTGTTAGTATTGTTTTTATTCATACCTTATTAAAACTCTGTTTTGCTGAAACTTTGTCTCCACTGATTGTTACATCGTTTTCATACAATTCATTCCTAGGTAATTGTTAATCATTTTGATTGGTAATTCTGTTTGCATAATGAGTTTATGAAAGTGTGATAGTCAGAGACAGGTGCTGAAGATTCCTGCTTTGGGGAATAGGGTCCCATTCTCTGTTACATAATAGTTAGTCTTCTTTGCAGTATGTTGAAAGGTTCCTTTTTCCTAGGTTGTTGTTTCTTAATGTAATCCAGGATTCTTCTGATAATTATTTTCCTTTGAATCTTAAACTCTGCAATAGATAGATTTATTTTACTGTAATTCAAAGTAGAACTTCAGTCTGTTCAAAGCAAGGTGTGATTAGTGTAACTTTTACTACAACTTTGGATTGATTTTGAGATTGAGCATATACAGTGTGTGATTGCCTTTGAAATAAACATGCTTCCCTGGGTTGACAATTTATGTAACACTTGATTGTTTTAATTAATAAGCAATTATAGTGACCAACATAAATGAAGAAATATATGTTATTCCTATGCATAAAAAGAGTTTTTTTACTGATAAGTGGATGCAGGAACCTAGGAAGAATTTTTGCAGATTGCAGGTCCAACACTATGATTCTAGGGGAAGTGTGCAGTACAAAAAAGATTAGAGAACATTTAAGAGAAAAAGAGGATTGACTTTGTGTTATAATTGCAGAAGGTTGGGACATCTTGCTAAGGGATGCCCTGGGGTAGGCCCTATTTTTCTTTGTTGTAAGGTTGTTGGTCATGAGGTTGAGGATTGTCCAAGGATAATTGCTAAATTTGAAGGGAGGGACATAAGACAAGAAAATTATGAAAAGAGTCAAGAGACTAAGGGTATGCTATAAAGTCATAAAGAGAAAAGGTTAGAGGAAGTTTAGACTATGTTATTATAGTTGAAAGAAATGATGGATGTTCATAAAGATGTCATTTTACCAGAAAGCCTGAAAGAAAAACAACGAATAAGTGAAAGCATAGAAGACTTCGACATAGACTGTATAGTCTTGGATGAAGAAACACAAGTGAATATTATGATAGAAGAAACTTGGGAAGTTTTGGGAAATCCTACTGTGGTACCTTCTTTAGGAAGGATAGACTTGTTTAAGAGAAATATGATAACTTTATGTGGAAGAGTAACTACTGTACCTATTATTGTTCATGGAACATCGATTGAAGAAGAATTTGAAGTCATTAGGTTTGTTGAGGACAACGCCTCTTTCCCACTTTTGTTAGGTAAGACTTGGATTGATAAGGATCAGATCAGAAGGAAAGAAGAGGAAGAAGCTACAGAAAAGAAAAAGAAAGAATCAAGGGATCTCATAGCTAGGAAAATAGACCAACTAAGAGAACAACGATAGGATAATTTGAAGCAACAGAGCAAAGTAACAACGCAGAAGGGACATAAAGAAAAAGAATTAGATATCAAGGTTGAAATAATGAAAGAAGTCTTGAAGGACCTATATATCCAAGAGAGAAGTATCCCCACTCAGGAAGTGTTAAGAAAATGGATATTAACTTTAGAACCTTTGAGGGTACCTCGACAGTGCGAAGCCACTACGCTAGGGGCAGATAAGAATAAAAATGGATAGAGGATTCTAGAAATAGTTTAAGAGACTCAAACAATAGGAAAGAAGGCAAGGAATATCAATAAAAACAAGGCTAAGTTGGAAAATCTACAAGAAGTTAAGGAAACTAGATGGAAGACTTCGCAGACCGGAACCTCATAGGAGGCAGGTTCGCAGGGTTTGAACCTCACTGCAAAAACAAGTCCGCGCAGATTTGGTATTCTCCCTAGTGAAGTTATATAACTTCTGGAGGCCCGAACAATGTCGAGGACCCCACAGGAGGTGTGTGACCAGAGTGAGGTGTCTGCCAAAAACACAGTAGCAAGTATAAAATCCCTCACCTCGACATGTAAAAAGTTGAGTGACAGAAGCGCCCAGACATATGAACGCCTCACCGAGGATACAGAGTTAAAGAAGCTAGAGGCTTAGTTATAGGAGGCACATCAAGAAACATTTTCATTGCAGGCACAGATGAAGCTTCTCACAGCAGTGGAAAGGATGAAGAGATCCCAGGAGAAATGAAAATGCAACAGTATATCACTGCCCTCTAGGGTAAGGTGATGGAAGTAACACAGAAGTTACAACCTGTGCAGGACGAATCTTGCAAGGTGTTCGAGGAGATCGATAGCCAGGGTTCACAGTTAGATCAAGTAGTTGCAGCAGTATAACAACACCTGAAAGGGCCAGTTACAGAGAAGACAGTCCAGGAGATTGCTGAGCAGGAGGCTCAGGCGAGGCAACAAGTCGATGCAACCCAAGTTAATATCAAGGATTTTAAAGCAACATTGGTCGGACCTGAGTGACTCGGGACAAGTCACAGGTGAGTGTTGGGGCCCTGTTGGCCCTCGACCAAGTTTTGGGGAAACTTTGGTCAGTTTTGGCCAACTTTTGGACTTCGACACACTGGTCGAAGTAGGAGCACCCTTGTGGAGCTGAGATCATGGATCTCACCTATTTTGAGGGTTATGTGGACCCAGTAAGGGGTCCTCTGGGTTTTTTATCGGGTTTATGAGATGTCATCCCATGGGTTTTCCCCATGTTTAGGCCTTATTGTAAAGTATAAATAGAGAGGAATGTATTGTAGAAGAGGAATTTATGTGTGAAACAATAGTACTATGTGCGAAGTTCAACTCTGTGGATTAGTGCACAGGAGTGACTAGATGTAAGATTTTGGTGAATAATAAAGAGGTGAAGTGTTTTGTGGACATAGCCCCACCTTGGGGTGAACCACGTATATCTAGGGTCTCATGGTTTTCTTTGTGCAATGTCATTTATATTATGCATTTGCTTAGTGCTTTGATTATGATGTGTAATGGATATATATTTTGTTGCTTAAGTACTTTATTTATGTTAAAGGGTAAATGAATGCTAGATTTAACTCAGAGTGCTAAGTGCTAAGTGTTCAGGGTGCATAATCACTTGTTGTTACTGCGTTTACCTGTCTTTGATTATGCTTTGCGGTGTTAATGAGGTTAATAAATTAATGCATGTTCACTTCCTAAGCGTTAACAAAATATTTTCCGAAGTGCTCTCATCACATAATCGTGTCCCAACCTGGTTACAAACACCTATGTCCGGTAACCCCCATTTCTTCTACCTAGGGTGAGACTTCACCTTCTTCGCGGGTGTTGCTGAAAGGACCGGTAGTTGGGTTTTTTTTGGTGCATTGTTAAGCGTTGAACCCGTCTGCTCCTGTGCCAACATGCACTTTCAAAGAAATCCAAATTCATATATATATGGAAGCACTTCTATATATGTGTTGGCCCTTGACCAATTTTTGGGAGACCCTTGGTCAAGTTTGACCTATTTTGGGACTTCGACGGCCTGTAGAAGGAAGAGCGCAAGACGAAGCAGAGATTGCAGGATCTCGGCCCCTTTTTGGGTCCTTTTTGGGATTTGGGATTATGTAACGGGTATGGGGATGTCAGCCCATGGGTTTACCCATGTTTAGGCCTATTTTGTAAAGTATAAATAGATTTCTAGGCAATGTAAGGAAAAGCGCATATAAATATATCTGTGTGATATTAGGCTAAGTGCTAGTGATTGATCTATGTGATCAAAGGATTGTAAGTGCTCTGTGCATATTGTGTGAAGCTTGTAGAGCTGAGTGCAAGTGACTGTAGAAGGCTTAGTGTTGTATCCTAGCTCGGGGAAGGAGGATCTGGCAAGGTGCACGCAGATCTCTTGTCCTATGCAGAGTAGGTTTTTTAGATTTGTGCATGTAAGAAGCTTGATTGAAGATAATAAAGAAGAAGAGTTGGTGGGCATAGCCCCATGGTGGGGGTGAACCACGTACATGTTGTGTTTCTATGCTTTGTGCGATGTGTTAATGTGTTTATGTATTTACTTGCTAAGTGCTTTGATATAGATAGATAGATCTGTTTATGCTTTGTGCTAACGATGTATATGGATGTTAGATATAACCTATGTGAATGTGCTTAGTGCTTGAATATACTAGATGTAATCTAACTCTCTATGATAAGTGCTTAGATACATCAGATCTAAATGAATGACACGATGCTATGTTTTATCTGCGGAGTAGATAGTGATCAAATATTGATGAACTGTTGGTGCTAAAGTGCTCTGTTAAGTATTACAATCACAGATCTGTGTCCCAGCTAAGGTTGCAGACACCTGAGTCCTGCAACCACCCCTACCTCTACTTCGGTTGAGACTTCATATGCTTTGCAGGTGTTGCTAAAAGGGTCGATAGTTAGGGTTTTGTTGGTGCATTGTTGTAGCGTTGAACCCTGGTTCTGCCCCTGTGCCAAAAAAAGGTCTTGTTGTCGAGACCTGAACCTGTGATTGCTAGGAATTGAGAAAGAAGAATCTTTGTGCAAAGATTCGACCTGAAATTGTGAAATCTTTGTGCATAGATCTGTTTCCCTAGTGCACAACATTCCACTTGACTTGTGAAGCTTTATGCCAAGAAAAGAAGTCTGATCTGAAGAAAAGAGGTAAGATCTGAACGCTTTGTGCTCTGATAAAGGTAAGAATATTGAAAAGTTTCAGATATGGAAGCTTTGTGCTCTATAGAAGTAAGATAAGTGGAAATTTTTGTTTCAACAGTATGGATCTAGTTATGTTTGATAGATTCTATCCTAGCTTGAAAACTAGGGCACTAATAGATGAAAGAATGTTTGACTTGTGTAGATCTTATAAGAATAGTGAAAGATATGTTGTACCTATGCATAGAAAGAATGTTTGGACTAACAAGGGGATGTAGGTTCCTAGAAATAAATGTTTGCAGGTTAGCTACCATCATCCTAGCACGCAGTACAGGAAAGGCTAGGAATCGTTTAAAAGAATGAGAGGATTAACCCTTTGTTATAGTTGCAGAAGACTGGGACATCTTGCTAAGGAATGCCCCGGGAGAAGACCTAGTTGTCTTTGTTGCAAAGCTATGGACCATGAAGTTTTGGATTTCCCTAGAATGATTGTTAAGCTTGAAGGAATGAACATGAGACAAGAAAACCCTTAGGCAGATCCAGAAACTACGATTATGGTAGAACCCTAGAAAGAATCAGAGAAAGTATTGCTACAGATGAAAGAAACCTTGAATGATCACCGACATGTCATCTTATTAGAGATCTTCAAAGAAAAAGAATGTATTGAAGAAAGAATAAGACACATCAACATTGACTGTGTTCTAGATGAGGAAACACAGGTGAATATCGTGACAGAAAGAACTTGGGAAGCTATATGAAGGCCTGCTATGATTCCTTCATTAGGAGGAATAAGACTATTCAAAGGAAAGCTGATAAACCTATGTGGAAATCTCACCTAGATACCTATGAATGCCAATGGGACTTCGACAGAAGAGGATTTTGAGATTGTTAAATTTATTGAGAAAAACACCCCATTTACCATGTTACTAGGAAAACCTTGGATTGAAAGAGATCATGATAGAAGGAAGGAAGAATAAGAAGTTTTAGAGCAGAAGAAGGAAGAGTTAAAGAATTTCATGACTAGAAGGATCACACACTTGATTGAAGAACAAAAGAGTAGATCAAAGCTATCTAACACTAGAGACCCAGATGTCAAAGTTGCAAGAATACTAGAAGACCCACAGAAGATTGAAGTACCTATTCCAGATAAAGAAGAAGTATCACCCTCGAATCTTAGGAAATAATCTCAATAGCGCAAAGTAACTATGAAAAACGCAGATAAGAATAAAAATAGAAAAAGGAATACCGAGACAAAGCTCACTGGAAAGAAGGCCAGAAAGCTAAGTAAGAAGAGAGCTAATATCGAAAAGTTATAGAAGGTTCCCAAGGGAACTTCGCATAAGGAAAATTTTCAAAATTGGAACTTCGTCGGGATAACAGAACAATGTCACATGGCACTTTGCCAGGGTGAAGCAATATAGCCATTGGGACCAATATAACCATTCACCCGATCCCCCGAACGAGTAGAAAGAAATTTATGGTTCTCCACCAGACCATTGGATCACGCCGTAAGGAACATAACAAAGTTAATGAAGGCTTCTCATCCATTGCAAGAGATCTATTGTCAAGTTATCTATTTATCCCGCCACTCCATGCACTAAGAACACTTTTGTTAACTGTGAATTTGAGCCTGCAGACTTGTTGATTTTACACAGTGATCATTGCGTTATTGTCCTCTATCTCATTACAGTGTCCAAGTTACTCCTCGAACCCAATATTTTCAACCCCAAGCGTCTATGTTGGACGAGTTCAGTGCTGCAGAGAAATTTTTCAAAGAAGTTCTCATTGACCTCATGACTGAACGAGTAATGTCGATGTATGCAGGTATACAAGCGTCATCGATGAGAGGACTGCAAGACTCTCCGTCTACTGCTTGCGGAGCTGGATCATCCCGTTCATCGGCACAAAAAAGAACCAAGAACAAAGACGACCTAGCAAACGTGAAGTTGATTCCAACCATATTGCCCGATTACATCCTGTGTCTGGATGGTGCCATGAATCGTGATAGTGTGCCAAGAGATTTTAAGTACACCATGGTCACTGTGTACCTCCTGAAGGGGATACACGTAGTTCGAGCAGAGAAGAATAAGATCTCAGCATTGAAGTTCAACGAATTCAACCTCAGAGATCGCAAGATCTATGGTATGCTCACCCCGTACAAGTACCTAACCAGAATGAAGGGAAAGAACTCAAATATCATCCCTTAGTTATGGACAATGAACCTTGCGTAGTCCACCCTGCTGAATTTCATGAAGATCCCACACTTCGGAAGACACCAAGAAGTCAACACATGTGTCAAGCTGCTACTTTTGTGTTACCATGGCGGCTACTTATGGCTAGATCACCGTATTACATTTGAACCAATGTTGATCCACGGGATCACAGGACTTAGTATGCAAGGACCTGACCCACAGGAATTCTATCCAAGAAAAGCCACAGATCATGCGCTAGCACAGAAGATCAAGAATACATATGGTGATGTTGAGAAGGGAACAAGGGGCTACAAGGTGGCTTCCATCTAGATTGGTGCAGTGCGCCTAGCATGTCAACTGATAGATGGAAAGTTAGTAAGGAAGAACCAACCTACACGGGTCACCTCATTTGTCGTTGACCTCTCAAGGAAGTGCACGGAAGGCCTACAGATGAACTGGGTGAAGTAAATGGCTAACCAGTTGGAACTAGAATGCTGAGAAGCACAGGATAAGGGTTATAAATTTCATTTCAGCTGGCTCCTAATCCTCATTGCATTTTTTACCTGGGAGATTCTAGAAGGTGCGACCTTCCCAGACATAGATCCATTCGAACCGCTTTCCGCGAAGTTCGCTACCCTTTGGTATTCAAGTGATATGAACAAAGAGTGGCATTTGAATGTTTTTTTTCTACATATTACCTCCAGCTAATGAGATCCATCGAAGCTGAGCTTTGCATGACTCCGAACACATTACAAATGTTCTGACCCCTGATGAAGTTTAGCGTAGATCGACACTTCATCTACATTACAACGCGAGCAGATGAACATAAAGAGTAGCTCCAGTCATATTATAAACTTACAAAAGTAGACCTTAAGGATATCACTAAGGAATGGTCTGTTGACCTCCTTATCCCCACCAACCCTGCAGAGATATCTGATCTTGATAGCCCAGAGGACACTCATAAAGAAAAAAATACACCCAAGAAGGCTGAGGAGGTCCAAAACGTAAGCAACACCTCAGGAAAAACTGCTTCAGTGTGACCTCACCAAGGGGGTGATGATGAAGTAGAAGTTGAATAGAAGCCAGGGAAAGAAACACCGCCCAGAGAAGAGGTTGATCCCTTGAAGAAGACGGAGGTTTCCTCCCCGAAACCTTCTTCTTGGAAGAAATATAAAGCCACCATGAAAATAGCAGAGAAACAAGAAGCCAAGAAGGAAGAAGTGTATGATATAATTCAAGTCGAACTTCGAGGGGTACAACAAGCCCTTCAGTCCAGCCGTGGAGTCTCCACTGCGCCCCTGCCATCGAGAGAACCAGAGTTGGGAGATGAGCCAGCCCAACTCCACAGAATAGTTGATACAGTCAAAGATCGCCTTCGACGAGCCCAAGAAGAAACAAAACAAGCCACCCAGGCCTTGAAGCAAGTGAAAGGTGTACTCGTAGAACAACGTAACGCTGAATAACATGAAAAGATTGTTCTCCAAGTGAAGTTCGATGAAGAAAAATTACAGATGCAGCAAGGAAAAGAACAGTTGCTCACAGAGCAACTCGAAGTGAAAGAAGCGGTCAACAAAGAACTTCGCTCTGTGATAGTCTTAGAAATAAAGGCAAAGAAACGAGTCACTAAGAAAGTAGAGCAGCTTCCATAAGCTATCCAGTAGCTACAACAATGCATAGCAGACTTAGATCTCCGCACAATGCCTGAGACTCCGCAGGATGTAAGGGATCAAATAGAAGCAACCGTCGGGAGCACAGTTGAAAGGATAAAGTCCCTTTCCATGGAATGCAAACAACTAAGTAATCACAGTGCCCAAACGTATGAGCAACTCATTGAGAACCCAAAATTGTAGGCACTAGATTCACAACTCCAGGAAGCAAAGCAACAAGAAGAGACAATACATGTGCAGTTGAAGCCCTTGTCAGCTGTGGAAAGAATGAAGCGATCCCAAGAGAAACGCACCACCCAGCAGCAGATCCACACTATCCAGAGTAGAGTTATGGAAGTAACTCAAAGGCTGCAATCTATACAAGATAAGGATTACCAATTGTTCATAGAGGTCGAAGGTCGAGGAGCAGAACTCCAGCAGGTTGTCACAGCAGCTTAACAACGTATGGAGGGACATGTCAACGACACAGTCATCCAAGAGTTCGCTGAACAGGAGGCCATAGAATAGGGACATGTCGAAGAAGCTCGAGCCAATATCGAGGCCTTCGAAGTAGAACTACCCAGATCATAGTGACTCGGGACAAGTTACAGGTGAGTGTTGGGGGCTTGTTGGCCCTTGACCAAGTTTTGGGAGATCTTTGGTCAAGTTTGACCTATTTTGGGACTTCGACATTCTGTCGAAGGCAGAGCGCAAGACGAAGCAGATATCGATGGATCTCAACCCCTTTTAGGTCCTTTTGGGGATTTGGGATTATGTAACGGGTATGGGGATGTCAGCCCATGGGTTTACCCATGTTTAGGCCTATTTTGTAAAGTATAAATAGATGTCTAGGCAATGTAAGGAGAAGCGCATATAGATATATCTGTGTGATATTGGGCTAAGTGCTTATGATTTATCTATGTGATCAAAGGATTGTAAGTGCTCTATGCATACTGTGTGAAGATTTCAGAGATGAGTGCAAGTAACTATAGAAGGATTAGTGTTGTATCCTAGCTCGAGGAAGGAGGATCTGGTGAGGTGCACGTAGATCTCCCGTCCTATGCGGAGTAGGGTTTTGAGATTTGTGCATGTAAGAAGCTTGAATAAAGATAATAAAAAAGAAGAGTTGGTGGATGTAGCCCCAGGGTGGGGGTGATCCACGTAAATGTTGTGTTTCTATGCTTTGTGCGAGGTGTTGATGTGTTTATGTCTTTACTTGCTAAGTGCTTTGATATAGATAGATAGACAGATTTGTTTATGCTTTGTGCTAACAATGTATATGGATGTTATATCTGACCTATGTGAATGTGCTTAGTGCTTGAATCTGCTAGATCTAATCTACCTCTCTATGATAAGAAATTAGATACATCAGATATGAATGAATGACGTGATGTTTTGTTTATCTACGGAGTATATAGTGATCAAATATTGATGAACTATTGGTGCTAAAGTGCTCTGTTAAGTATTACAATCACAGATCTGTGTCACAGCTAAGGTTGCAGACACTTGAGTCTTGCAACCACCCCTACCTCTACCTCAGATGAGACTTCATCTGCTTCGCAGTTGTTGCTGAAAGGGCCTGTAATTAGGGTTTTGTTGGTGCGTTGTTGTAGCATTGAACCTTGGGTCTGCCCCTGTGCCAACAATATGTTAATTCATGAAATCCAAATGTGCATATATGAAATAGATTCTATATATTATCTTTTGTATATGGGAATTTGGATTTCGTATATGTGCATATATGGACGTAGGCTTCTATCACATTTTACTTCTGTAAATGTGCATATATGGAAGCTCTTCTCTATATGTGCATTCATGGAATCCAAATGCACATATAATAAAGTGCTTCCATATATGCACATTTTGGATTCTTCCAAAATGCGTGTATTGTCAATTTCCACATGCAACTCTATGTGACTAATTTCAGATCTGAAAATTGCTTCCTAGTGAGCTAACTAGTTGTTATCACTAAACAATTTTACACAAAAATTATTGATTGAAAATAAAACAGCGGAAACAACAAGATCAAAGATGAATCATCAACACATGAGACACAAATTTTTTGTTCTGTAAATTTTTTCAATTTCATAAATTATGAGGGAAAAAAAAAAACCCTCCCAACCAATACAAATTCACCAATATTTGAGGACAACCTTGTCCTCCAACAATCAGAAAATCAACAAAACCAAACTCGGCGAAAAACCAAGAAATTCCTCTAACTACAAATCTGCTCAGCTACCACATGTACCCTTGTTGATGTTAGCGGAATAGATTGTTCTACCTGCTTAAAAATTAATTCACATGTGTGAATTGTTCTATCCACTTCACATGTGCATATATGATGCTTGAATGTTCACACATGTTGACATGTTCGTACAATACGATATGTTCATATTGTTCCTATCTCACGTGTGATATGTACAACCTTCACACCTGCGAGTTGTTCAAACATGTGGTTGTATTATTTCTTCCACATGTGCAACAAATTCTCCTCCTTCTCCTTCACACGTGTGGCCTCACACATGTGACCTTTTTGGCTGGAAAGAAGCCTTCCTTGGTTGTGATAAAAATAGAAAAAATCCTCCTTGAAACCCTAGGTCATATTTTCCACAATTGCATAATTGACCTTGTTGAAATTTCCAAGCTCCTAGCACAAGTGCACTCTCACTTATGCTAACTCCATAATTGCACAAATAAGATTTGTCACAATCTCTCCTCTCCTTATATAAGAGTTTTATGAGTGAGTTTAGGAACCCCTTCTAAACTCAACAATCAATTATAATATTTTAATCCTCTTTGTGGGTTTGAAACCTCAACACAATCCCACAAATCCCATCAACTGTTCCATGAGGCCCTAGCCTCATTCCCAGACCGATTTAATTGAAAAAAAAATCTAAATTGGTGCCAATGAAGATTCCCACATGCCTGACACCTTAGCCTCTTGTGTTAATGCCTCCTGAAGCTACAAAATCTTAAACAGTCCCTCTTAGAGAGGTAATCATTCCATTCTCCATCACTAGGAAGTATCTTTGTCTCCAATACTGGGTATGCTACCTCATATACACTCCAATCCTCCTGACTAGTTGTTTCCTCTGTCACTGAAGCAAATCATGCTCTCCAATCCCCTTGATTGGTTGCATCCTAAATCACTAGAGAAAATATTGTTGTCCAATCATAACTGGTTTCCCCCTCAGTCACTCAGGCAAATCCTACTACAACAAATGGGTTCTCCATGGAGGATACACTACTCTTAGAAGCCTCCTGCTTCAGAGCCTCATGTATGGCCTCCTTAATCCATTACACCTTCCTGGAATATTCCTCTCTTCCACTTTTCCTTGAAGGTAGAATCCCTCTGGATGAGTGATGTTCCCTCTTATCTTTTTTACTCCCCTTGAAGTCCAACTTACTCTGAACAATCCTGGGAGATTGTTCCTCCCCACTGGATCATAAGGGATGAAACCCTCTAAACTCTCGCACCCTTTGAGCCTATACCACTGGTGGAGCTACATGTTCCCTATGAACTTGTGCTACTGGTGGGGTTGTCTGCCTCACCATTGGTGGAGCTACCTGTCTCATCATCGATGGATCCAGCTCCTCCTCCTCATCTATCTCTCCACTACTGCTTGCCACATCTCTCATAGTCTAGCCCCTCAACCTATACAAATTTGCCTCTTTAATTCCAAGAACCACTTCTAATCTAAAGATAGATTATCTAGGTAGAAATACCACCTGCCCATGTCGAAATAATATGTGGTATACCTTCCTCTCAATATTTGAGACTGAGAGAACACTCCTCCTGAATTCTGCAACCCATATCATTTTTGACACCCTTAAGACGTCACCTATCTCCAACCTGAATGATACCATACCAGATCCTCGTACAACATGCTTGGTTCCCATACTAACCTCCACACATAAGTATGATCCAGTCTATGTGAAAGTTTCAAATACCTCTCATGCATCTGTCATATGGAAAGAGGCTATGCTATCCACAAACCAAGTCCCTCTATTGGAAAATTTACTTGAAAGGGTGGATACCAACAAGAGCTCCCTCTAGAACCTATCTGCAACCTCATCAAACTATGTTGTTGATGCATGCTGGCTTCTTCCCCTTGCCTTATGGTGTGGACACTATGAATCATAGTGACCATAGTCATGAGAATCAAAACATATGATCTTGCTAAGATCCTTCTTTCATCTCAGATATGGAGATGCTTCTCTCTCGGGATAACCCCTTATCCTTGGAGAACTTATTCTACATGGAGAACATCTTCTTCCTGGAGAGCCCCTTCTTCCCTTCCTAGTGTGAGATGCAAGGGTTTGGTTCTCATCGTTTCTACTCTTCATCAAACCATCCAAATCATCCATGGAGACTAGTCAAGTCTCCTCCTGGATACAATCAATCCATAGTCTATCAAAGTCTGGTAACTTCTCTTGTGCATAGATCCCCTACACAAATGTTTCCCAAGACCTAGGAATACCTCTCAATGCCACATTCACGAACTCAAATTCCTCCACCTTATCAATGATGGGAACTATTTGATATCAGATATGTGCCCTTCCTAGTACGGGTTACAAGGGCTTGGTTCTCATCATTTCTACTCTTCATCACACCATCCAAATCATCCCTGGAGACTAGTCGAGTTTCCTCCCAGATATAATCAGTCCATAGTCTATCAAAGTCTGGTAACTTCTCTCGTTCACATATCCCCTACACAAATTGTTCCCAAGACCTGGGAAGACCTCTCAACACCACATTCACCAACTCAACATCCTCCACCTTATCATTGATGGCCACAAGTTGATCTTGGATTTGTGTAATCTTCATAAGATAGTTCAAAATTGTGTCCTCACTAAACATCTTGACGACTTGAAGTTGGAGCTTCAAATATAACTTCCTACCTGTATTCACATTTTGGTATAGAATTACCAAAGAAACATACATTTCCCTAGAATATTTCTTCTTAGGAATGTGAGGAATCAGGTGATCCCTTACAGATTCTAGCAACACATGTTTGGCCTTCACTTCCTTCTCCTTATGTGTTGTTGATTCATGTGGATCACTAGGAGCTGCAACCACACCCTCAAAATACACCTTGAGGTCATTTTATTCCAATAGAAGGAGAACCCTAGCCTTCCAAGCCTGGAAGTTAGTTACTCCTTCCAATTTGTCCTCAATATTAAATGTGTTCACCATGGTGACCTACCTGTAACAACAAAAAGAACAATCCTCCGGTGTTGTAGCCAAAAATGTGCCTCAAGATGATTCTCTTCTCTTCAAATCCCAAGATCCGATTCCATGTCAATTTTCACATGCAACTCTATGTGACTAATTACATATCTGAAAATTGCTTCCTAGTGAGCTAACTAGCTATTATCACTGAACAATTTTACATTGAAATTATTGATTGAAAATAAAACAAAGGAAATGAAAAGATTAGAGATGAATCACCAACACATGAGACAAAAAAATTTTAACTTCTGTCAATTTCAGAAATTCTTAGGGAAAAATCAGCCTTCTTAGTCAATAGAAATTGACCAAAATCTGAGGACAACCTTATCCTCCAATAACTAGAAAATGAGCAAAACCAAACTAAAAAAAATACTCGGAAATTCCTTTGCCTGCAAATCTTCTTAGCTTTCACATGTACCTTTTTTTATGTCAGTCCTACAATTACTGATGTCAATGGTACAGATTGTTGTACCTTCCTGAAATTTCACACGTGTGAATTGTTTTGTCCCCTTCACACATGCGGATATGTTGCTTGATTGTTCATACGTTCGGACCTATCGATACAATATGGTCTATCTGTATTGTTTCTCTCACACATGTGATTTGTACATCCTTCACATGTGAAATTCTACTATTTCTTCCACACGTGTAATAACTTTTCCTCCTTATCCTTCACACATGTGGCCTCAGACATGTGCCATTCTTGTCTGGAAATAACCCTTCCTTTGTTGTGATAGAAACAAAAAAATTCCTCCTTGAAACCCTAATCCAGATTTGCCACAATTACAGAATTTCCCTTGCTGAAATTTCCAAGCTCCTAGCACAAGTGCACTCTCACTTATGAAAACTCCATAATTGCACAAACAAGATTTGTCATAATCTCTCCTCTTCTTATATAGGAGTCTTATGAGTGAGTTTAGGAACCCCTTCTAAACTCAACAATTAATTAGAATATTTTAATTCTCTTTGTGGGTGTGAAACCCCAACAAAATCCCAAAAATCCCATCAACTTGTCCATGAGGCCCTAGCCTCATTCCTAGGCTAATTTCACTAGAACAAAAGGATAAACTAGTGCCAACGAATATTCCCACATGCTTGACACCTTGGCCTCTTGTTGGAATGCCTCCCGAAGCTACAAATGCTTCAACACATATATGGAAATTGGTATGCCCCATTTATAGGGATAACTAAGGAGATGATGTCTTGAGGACCTCAGGTTGCAGACATGGAGTGTCGAGGGATGGATTGACTTATGATTTCTACTTACACATATCAAGACCCTATTTACCACCATACTTATATGATTCATCATGATGGAATTCACCACACCAACCATTTTTTGGAAGGCAGTGAATCTTGCTCCATAAAGTACAAGTCATGTATTGTGGTAAGTGTCACTTTAATACTTGAGGCATTGGCATATGTTGCATTAAAAGTTGCTCTTGATTATAAAACATCTTCCTGGAAATTATGCTCTTTTCCTTGTTTCACCTTCGTGGTTGACATTGTGCCCTAGTAAGTGGTCACCCTTGGGGAAAGGTTTGCTACTGGGAGGTCTCCTTAATAAGTCATCGTACCATTCCCGATCATACGTATCACTTTCCACACTTCATCCTTTTCATCTCCTCATCTTTTGTGATTTTTGAGTGTACTAACCCAAGAAAGAATTGTACTCATTTCATGGGAAGAAGGGGTTGAAGGCCCAGAGTCTTGTAGCTGTAAAAAAGATAAAATCCAATCATAAACCTTCTAGATGATCGCCCAAGGATCCCGAGGACAATGAAATGTTTGTCATAAAAAACTAATGGGACCTGTAAAATAAATAACAATAAAAAAATTCCAACCAAGGTAGAAATAATTTCCAACTCTTTAACGTCATCGTGCCACCTTTCAATATAGCAAAGACATAATATATGAAATCTTGACACTATCATATAATTTGTGAGGTTGTATTATGTAATTGAGTATCATTTTGTGTTGGATTATCATGATATAATCAACCAATTTTAAAAGTAAGGACTACCATATCACCCAAATTTAAACTTGCATATGCTAAGAGGACCTTGCAACATGATACCAACTTTTGATGACATAAATAATAGAACAACCATATACATGATAAAATGACCATGCATTGTTTCCCATACTTTTGTTGTGATAACAAATAATATGGCATATGATTATAATTTTTAATAGCCATATATTGGAGAAACCCCAACGAATAATCAATATGCAGCAAGATACCTCTGATAAACTTACTAACATCAAGTGTTATCATTAACTCCTATAACAAGGGGATTGTCAATTTACTTTCTTTTGTTAGGGGGTCCCACCTATAGTTTAGTATTCATAAATAATAGATAATAAGAATTATAAGAATAGTGTGTTGCAATCATTTGCAGGCTTGGTGGCTTAGTTGGTGATTTTATGAGCCAGCAAAGTCCTAGAACTCTGAGTCAAATTAATAAAGTGAATCCATCAGTTCCTTCATATCTTGGAAAAAATTGCCGACCTCTTCCAATGTGGTGGACCTAGGGGTAGGATAAATATGTGTTCCCAACTCGATCATCAGGGTTTCCTTTTCCTATGATTTAGTGAGCACATAGTAATGCTTCTCTACCTACTCTTGCACTTTAAACATGACAATGGACAACATTTGTTGCTTGGTTCAGGAAAGTGGGATTTGTCAATGAAGGTCAAATATTTGTACCATGGCCTCCTTACACATTGTAGGTTGGAGGGAGGTAACTGATTATTTATTTCCATTGTTCTACACCTCCTATGCACATATGCAATCCTCAATGGTACTTATTTCAGGGGCATTCTACAGGTGATTCCAAAGCTAGAAGATAAAGTCAACCACCCATGAGAATTCTTACACATGATTTTTTCTTTATGAAAACAACTTGTCATCATCAATAATATTTTTATACAACTACACTTGATATGATGGTGGGGATCTATTCAGCTTATGTTGAATTTTTTAACGCTCTGTAAATTCCCAGAGGTTGTTAGAGTAGAATAAATTTACAAGAGGTAACTTTATCCAACCACTTCAAAACTAGAATCTAGCCCTACCAGTTTCAGAGAGGGATCTCTTTGTATGATTTAGCTATGTTTTAACTTTGAGATATTAGGCTAGTTAAACAAAATAAGATTGAATGGTTTGTTTTGTTTTTTTTAAGTTGGTTGAAAAGGTTTTTATGCCTCCGTTGGGCTATGGGGTCTGTACTATAAAGATAGAGGTCTAAGCAAAAATTAAAAGATTCTTTTCATAGGGCATGATAATGCATTCATTGGATTATTTAGCAATAAAATGATGAATAGCAGAAAAGATGAGAATATCAATTAAAGTAAAGAAGCATTTAAGAATTTCTTCACTGTAATATCAGACAGATAAACATTTAGATCTTTCAAAGCCGGAAACAGGGTATCCAAAGATAAATCCTGCAACATGCGCTACTTTTAAAAGATTAGATTAGAAAACAATATGACAACTAAGGGAGAAAAAAATTTAACATAGAAAAGAAAACATCACCAACGAACAACACGCGAGAATCATGTGAAGCGTCCCTTTGTATTACTGGAAAATCTCTTGATAAAAATTACAGTCTTTCTAGCTTACAGGGCGTAAAGATCAACCCTCGGTACTTCAAAGTTTGAAGTATTTATAATCAAAAATTACATACGATCATGTCATTAAAGATCAGGATGTGGCAGTTCTAAATTTAGCTAACTAACTCAACAAAATACAAAAATTCAGGAACTATTTGATGATGTATTGAAATCTTCATGTTGATTTATGGGGTAAATCGTTGGTGAGTCCTCTACATGACCTCGTCTGATTGGATAGCTGACTGGGATTGGACACCTCATCTCCTACTCGATCAGATTGCATAACTCTTCCCATCAAAGGTTACTGGGAATGCCGACTTTGAGCAATCTTCGGTATACTTCATCCATCTCTGTATACTTGGCAAAAGTTGGCTTGACAATGAAAATGTACTGGATCTCGTGTTGTATGTTGATGTCTGAATGGAAAGCATCTAAGAACGCCTTGCCTGTGATACTGCCCTGTATTCCCGATAATTTCGAACTATCGTTAGCCATGGTGGCTAGTTTCTTTTTATAATAAGAAAGTCTCATTAACTTGTCATTTATGACCCTTAAGCCAGGGAGGCCTTTCTTCTGCAGAGCTTCAATTTTGCTGAAAAATCTTTGCACTCCTGTGTCCATAGTCTGGACTTTTTCCTCCAGTTGTAGCATCAATCCTCTTTTGGTCAGGATCCTCTTAACCTCGAGGATGGTTTATGTCCTATCTTCAATTTTCAAATCCTCTAACTCTTCTCTGGTTTTTAAATTCAGGAATTTAATGATCTCAGTGGCTTCTGCGGGCATCTCTCCCAATTCTCCTCTTATTTTCTCAATCACCTGCTTTCTTCTTTGCACCAGTTCGTTCTACTCAAACATGATTTGTACCATAGGCCATATTTCATTTATGGATTTGGTGATGTCCATCCAAACATTTTCCTTGACCTCAGTAAGTGTTTTGCCTGCCACTGTTTGCTTCTGAAGCTGTTGCAATTTCTGTTTGAGCTTGTCCGATGTTTGTTTCTCCTTGGAGTAGCTGGTTTGGTAAGAAGACTTGAGTTCCTGAAGGTTCTCAATCTCCTTTTTAAGTCTGCCAATCTCTGTCTCTTGCAAATTCATCTCTTCCATGGATTTTGCCAGTTCTACTGTCTTCTCCAGAGCTGTCAGTGGAGTTGATGAGGGAGTTTTTGTTGAGAGGATTCCCGCTGTGGATGTTGTGCTTACTCCTGTGAGTGGAACTATGTCAATGGAATGACTTCCATAGGCTTTGATTGTTCCTTCTCTTTCAATAACCTTTCCAGTTCTTCTTCCATCTCTTTCAACTATGCATTCTGCTCCATAATCAACCTGAGCATCTCTTCCTTTCCCCCTTTTGTCTCAACTATCTCCTTTGCCTATGCATTTTCCGTTGGGTGGATGTTTCAACTGTTTCCTCAGAGATGCTATATCGACATTTTTATTTTTAAGCATCTCCTCGACTACTTTCACATTTGAGGGGTCATACCCGATCTTGAGGACCAATTCTTCCAACGTCTTAATTTTGTTATCCTTTGCAAAGGATGATTTCTTTTCTAATTCCAGCTGTGTCTGGACATTGCTCAGAGATACCAGTAATTTAGTGGTTGCAGTAGAAGCATTTGCCAACGTGGAGAAAATCATTTCCCCAGTTTTCCTGTGCAGATCCATTTGATTAGCAGGATGCACATCCCTAGTATGAAACTCGAATGTTGCTCTTTTGTAATCAGTGATTGCTTTGGGGTTTGGCACCTGTGCCTGCATAAATGCCATGTGCATTCTACCCTTTTATGTATCGCATGCAGACAACAGTCTGTGTTGTGTCGTTGATGTCTTCTTCCAAAACTAAGCATAAGTATTGTTGGTCAGTGTCTGATTTTTCTTTTTGATCAGGTCATATTTCTCAAAAACACTCAATTTTGGTCCTACTTTACTCAGTTGGTCGACTAGTGGAGTACTCGTGGGATTCTTAGGCACAATGGTAGGCATGATTTTCTTGTTGCTTGTGCTCAAAAGTGATTGATCATATTTCATAGTTGCAGTGGATTGGATTTCCTTTTAGCCAATGGTGTCAGGTGTAAGACTAGTCTTTGGCCTTTTGGTGTATATTTGGAAATCTTCAGCCGAGACTTCAGTGATGGAAGGTGAAGTATCCTTCCTGGGTCTTTTTTCCTTGGGAACCTGTGGTGTAGTAGTCTATGAGACGATGACCGAAGGGTCCTGTTGTTCTATCTAAACCATAGTGTTCGGCTCCCATTCTGTTTGATTCGCGAATTTCTCTATCTCAATCTTGGGTGTATGAACATATGGGACATTTTTATTTTTAATCCTCATCTCAAAAATTATCCCGGACGGATCATAGTGTCATATGAAACTAACAAAGAACTTCATTTATTTCAACAGTCTGTTTGCTTCCTCCCCAGTGCCTCGGCTATTGCAGATGAAAGACCCTATTTTCCCTTTAATTCTAAGTTGTTGTTTCTTTTTCAGAGACACAAAATGTATGTCATCTGAGTTAATCATTTGCCTTATATACTCCAGGGAAAATATCCTCATAGGTAGATACTTTGGAAATTTGTATGGAGCCAACTCGCATCCATATACTCTGATCTCGGTGTGATTTTGGTAAAGATACCAGTCTCCAGTCTTTGCAAGGTATGAGAGGTGTAAAATCCTCTGAATCTCCTCATTTATTCTTGGTTCAGGTCGACCGCTGAGCATGCTCACCACAGGATGGTAGAACTTCTCGATAAACTGTTTGAAACTGAACTCTGTTGAATTTTGTCTGAGTAGTGAAGTCCAAGCTGTTACCGCTTGCGGCTTCCCGTCCTTGTCCATTTTCTGCATTGAAAAGGAGAACCTATCCGCTTGAAAGAAAGTGAACATGTAGGCCAGTATTGAAGAATACTGAAACATGCCTTCTGAGGCGAAATTTAAGAACTTCTCGTGAATACTATTCGCCAGGAAAGTGCTCTAATCGAACTGCGTGGTGGGTCTTTCTTCTGTGGAGAAAATGGATAGAAAACCCAATATGGGTTCATCCACCCATTGGTCGAAAAAATAACCCAACAGAGCATAGAGCGATGAAATGATTTGGTTTCCCTTTACTGAGAACAGGGAGCAAGGGTACGGGGGATTTGTCTTGGGGAGCTGAGCAGCCTGAGGGAGGAAAAGCTAAAAAATTTGGGCTCTCTCAGGGAATGATACTTTCTGGTACAACTGTGTGATGAATTTGACACTAGTACATATTGTAAAAATTCTGACGTTTTATTTGCGGCGTTATGGATAAAATTGTCCATATTGTCGCAAAATAGAGGAAATTTATAATAAAAAAAAATCATGTTGCCCGATAACGTCGGTCTTGCCACGTTGACGTCTCTCTTTCCACGTTAACGTCTCTCTTGCCACGTTAATGTCTCTCTTGCCACGTTTTCCACTAGAACGTCTCTCTTGCCACATTTGTGAAGATGTATGTCACAATTGCGATGTTTTGGAAACTAGGTTTTCCCCTCCAACGGTCACCCTAGTATGTTCACCAAGTCAAAATACCAACGGTCACTTAGGACTTTTTTACGTCGGAATTGCGACGTTACAAAATCTATAAATATGTTTCATTTGATGGATGTTGCGACAAGTTTGCTATAATAACGACGCTTCAAAAAGGGTTTGCGGGTCTTCTC
>ML816438.1:37726-49236 GCA_009831015.1 Picea engelmannii
CAAAAATAATGGATGGGAAAAATGATCTTATTGTCCAATCATCAATTTCCATGATTTTCAAGATTGAAGATATATGCCCGGAATATCCCCAAAATCTGCCCAAAAAAATCCTTGAAATCTGCCTAGAACATCCTCAAAATCTGTCCGGAACGTCCCTGAAATCTGTCCGGAATGTCTTGGGGATGGCTAGCAAGTCCCCGAGTCCCGAATGGAGTCCCCAACAATTTGGGTAAGTTTCCTAAGGGTCCCCGAAACGCGGGAACGGTGGGTACGCATGTTTTTTGGGGGGGGATGGGTCCCCGTGCAACATAGGTTATTAGCCCCCAGGAAGAGAAGTCGGCCTAGTCAGTTAAGATGGAGCAGTATAAATAAAGGGAGCTAGATCTCATTTGTCACTCTCACTCACGACTGCATAAGGACAAGAAGTGCGCATGATTGAAGGAGAACCACAATTGTTGCAGTAGTGACTTTGTCTTGGGTTATTGGTTTGGACTTTCTGCTTGGTCTTTGGTTATCCTTACTTGGTGCGCTAGCCTTGGTTGGCTATTGGTCTGCTACCGGAATTATTCTGTTTGTCAAGGTTAAGGTCCTCAGGGGTGGCCTTTGTGCCTATGGTTGGGTGACAATATTGCTATATTGTCTATGGTGAAACGAGCACACCCATTTTTCTAACAGTCTTGGAGATGATCTTGTGGATACTTTTCAAGTTTTGTGGATGATTTCGTGGTTAGGGTTTCATGGATGCTCATTGATTTACCTAGTAAGTGCTCTGTCTAAGCCTTTGATGGTTTATTTCTTGATGTATTAAGTGAATGTCTTATCAAGGTGGTGATATTGCATGCTATCTTTTATTTTTCTTGAAAAAACCTTGTCTTGAAACCCTAGGAAGGTTTGTAGTGGACTACCTTCTCTTGTAATCATTTTTTTGAAGATTGTTGAAGGACACAAGGATATTTCTAGGGTTTGTAGTGGATTACCCTAGTTCTATCCTTGTAGGTTAAAGTTCTAGGGTTTGTAGTGGACTACCCAGGGTTTTACCCAAGATCCATTTTGATTTCTTGCTTAAAGTTGCTAGAAGACATGGGATGGCCTCTTAGGGTTTGTAGTGAACTACCTTGGTTTTCTATCCCAAGGGATTAATACCTAAGTTTGTAGTGGACTACCCAAGGGTTTAGTTCTTAGGTCTTTCTCTTGCCTTTGCTTTCCAAGAAAGAGCATCTTTGATTCCATATGCCCAAGGAAGCTAGACAACACTAGTCTATTTCTCTTGCAAGTGACCTTAAACCCTATTTTTCTCTCTTTGTCAATTTAATGGTTAGATTAGGATTAACTCTCAACTTCCAACCTTCCCTAGCTTGACGTCTAGGGTGTTTCAGTGGCATCTTTTACTCTTGGAATCTTCCTTGACATCATTTTTGTATTTCTGTTGCAATTTTCAGCTTGCTAGGGTTTGATGTCTTGGAGGTTTTAGGCTCGTTTCATGCCATTTACATTTCAGCAAGCATTTGTTACCTAAAATCCTAGTTTTAGCTTGCATTTTCAGCCCTTTTTCATTGCATGTCTATTGGTTTTAAGGGCTGTTATATTTTCTTCTGTTGTAACTTGTCTCATTGCTGAAGTAATCATCTTAAATTACAAGTTTTATGACAGCCATAGTTTTATGTAGTTGATCTGATCATAACTGGAAATCATGAAGATGTGATGGATGGGTTGAGGGCTGATCTAAATCCGACATTTGGTATGTCTGATCTGGGTCTTCTACATCACTGCTTAAGGATAGAAATTTGGCAGGAATCCAATTTTATTTTTATGTCCCAAGCAAAGTATACATGGGAAATCATCGAGAAATTCCACATGACTCGATATAAACCAGCTCTTACTTCTATTGTTACTGGTGTAAGATTATCGGCATTCGATACTTATGATTTGGTTGACGAAACCTTGTACAGACAGATTGTTGGCAGCCTCATATATCTTACCACTAGGTCTGATTTGAGTTTCTCAAATAGACTGATTTCCAGATTTATGGAGCAGTTATGTCATAATTATTGGAAAGAAGCCAAGGGGATCCTTAGGTATATCAAAGGAACTCTTCATTATGGGCTTCAGTATGGAAAAGTTGCAGATTTCAAGCTTCAAGGTTACTCTGATTCAGACTGGGCAGCTTGTAGTGATAAGAGGGAATCCACTACAGGGTACACCTTCAGGATGGGTTCAGCTATCATTTCTTGGATTAGTGAGAGACAACCCACAGTAGTTTTATTTTCCACTGAAGCTGAATATAAAGAAGCTGTTAGTGCCACTTGCGAGGCTGTATGGTTGAAGAGAATTTTGGATGACGTTGGTCTTCATCAACAAAACCCTATATCTTTGATGTGTGATAACCAAAGTGTTATCAAGATAGAAAAAAAACCAGTTTATCATTGCAGAACTAAACACATTGAGGTGCATTACCATTTCATTTGAGAGAAGGTCCAGATAGGAGAGGTTGAGCTGATCTACAGCGACACTGAAGATCAACAAGCGGATTTAATAACCAAAGCATTGGGCAAATAAAAGTTTGAAAAATTTAGAAACATGATTGGTGTTAAGGCCATGAGAAAAATAGAGATTCAAGTGGAATTTACACCGAGTTGGAACATACCAAATCAGTATCATACTCTCTTATTGAAACTGGAATCATCTGAAGTTCATATATAAAGGTTTGGAGTAACAACTCCCTTCAAACTAGCTAACTAAGCAAACAAGCTGAGACATCTTCCTCTAAATTAGCTAACAACCTGAGACAAATTCCCCTAAATCAGCTAATTGAAAAACACCCATCCTTTGACTGAATTAAAGTGAAATTACATCAAATGAAATGGGCATTATTTCCAACAGTCTGTGCATATGATTGTTTGGAACTTAAAACTTTGACATCAAGATCTTAAATCTCTTCCTATCAACTGATGGGAACTTTATATCTATTTCCAATTCCATTGAATTGTGGTCTATCATTAGTGATTTGATTCTTTAAAAAGCTGATTATGCCAAAGGGTTTTTGTTCTCTACATCTTAAGTGAAGGCCGTGGAAAATTATTTGTGGTTCTAATATATACATTGGAGGTTGCTTGGATACCTCGACCATATGAATGAACTGACTATATTTACATGGTGTTTTTAGGTAATTTCCTTATTGGCTTGTGGTTGTTATCTATATGATGCACATAATAATTGCAAGTCTTACTACTACAGTGGGATATCCCTATATTGGGATTTTGTTCACATTAATACTCCCCTTCTCGGTTTTCTCCATACTTGAGAAATCACTACAAACGAGTATTCTTTTCCTGCCATATAAAATATCCACTGATATTATAGCTATCGAACATGGGACAACAGAAACCTGTCTCATCAAGAATGACTAGCTACTTGACCACAATGGTTCTTGGTCCTCAACTGAGCTTTTGTTGCGTTTCATCTTCAACAGAAAGTTGTGGTATCTGTACAATCAGATGTATGAAGGACAAGCAGCTAATTCGTAGTGATTCACAACCTCATATGATAATTATTCAACGTTAATCCCCTTAATACTTTTCAATAGATGAATAACCCTATAGCACACCTACTTTCGAAGATAGGTGCAGAGATGAGTTATCTCATAAGTAGTTAATACACAACTGAGAACGATAAACATGATATCATTTCATTTTTCTTATTTTTCATTCAGTAGTTAACCAAATGTAGTAGTGTTTGACTATATAAATTAACATATTCTCTGATGTTGCTGAAGTTTAGAGCTTTATCATTTTATTTAGCTTAAATAAGCTTTGATGCATTAATGTAAATTATATTCAGGTACAAAGGCAATTGCAGTTGCGCATTGAGGCACAAGGGAAGTATCTGCAGAAGATCATAGAAGAACAACAAAGACTAAGTGGTGCATTGAAGGATGGTACAACTTCAGCAAGTTTTAGTTTGCCTGCTTGCACAGGGCAACCTGAACAGGCTTCTGATCTCAAACCAGACCCATCTAACCTGATTCCTATGCCAGTGGCTTCCCAAGATGGTGGAGGCACTGGAGGAGCTTCTAGTTCAGTGGCAAAGCATTCGTTGAATTGCTTGTCTCATGATGAATCTCCGTCATTTTCTTCACAGCAGGGTCCACCATCGCCAGACTCATTGGGAGATGATGAATCATCCAGTGGGGCAAATTCACCTCTAGAAAGTCCACGAAGTGGGAAACCACCCCAGAAGAAACCAAGATTGGATATTATGTCAGCATCTTCAGATCAGCAGGTTTGTAAGCAGTCTGAGAAGGAGAGGGCAGGGTTTGATGCGGAGTCCCTTTCTGGTTCAAGTTTTCAGCACAGGGACTCGCGGCCATTAATTTTAAACTCACACCATCAACTGCCAGATTCTCATACTGGTCTACATCCATTTCGACCTTCTCAGACAGCAGGTTCAGCTGCTGCTTTGCCCACTTCACCCACCTCACAGCCCCGGAATCAGCTGTTGTCACAGACAAAACATGCTGTGAGTAGTGAGATGTCAGCTAGTGCACATATGCTTCAACAATCATCAAGGGATGCATTCTACCCTTTTAACTCTGCCTCGAGCATGACAGGTCAAGTATTAACTTTAACAGAATATTCTTATCAAAAAAGAGTTGAAAGTTTGTGGGAAACTCATACCCAAGAAAATTTGATTCCTCTCCCTTTATATTTTTAGTATGGATTATCAGAGTTGAAATTCAGAAGCCTTGATATGCTTAAAATTTGGGTTTTGGCTGCAGATCTACAGGAGGGGAGTGGGCATGCTTCAGGATAAGTGCTTCGTGAACCAGGAAGGTTGCCATAGTAAAAGTGATCTGCCTCATTGAATTTGTACGAGGACCTATTGGCGAGTTCAGTGTAATATGCAGGTTAGCTACATTCAAGCACAAAATTGGTTAGAGCCTGTTACTGCTCCCAGTATTATTTAAGGCTGTATATCAACTCAGATTTAGATGTCTGTAAAGTAAACCTCAATTTGATTAATTTTGGTGATAAATGGCCTGCATTCCCCAAATGGGTACATCCATCCAGCAAGTGTGATTTGCTAGCCATGAGAATGGAAGTAGTGAGGCCAGTCTGTGGCACCAGATCAAATGCTTCTGGCCTGGCTGTAAAGATATTTATGATTAATTGCTGGACTTTTGTTCTCAAATTGTTGATTACCTTGATCTCCGGGAATGCTTATTTCATGCGGCTTTCTGAAAGCTTATTTACAAATCCAAACTTGTACTGCTGCCAACTTTACTGTTAATATAAACTAGCTTTCTTTTCTTCAACTTTCATAACATGACAATAGCTTAAAGTGTTAAGTAGTATAAAATCCATTCATGTTATTGGTCACATTATTTTTGTGCTGGCTATTCTCGTCATGACAGTCTAAGTTTATGCTCATTATCTCAGTTGAAGGCTAGTTGGGATGGATGGATCCTTTTTTAGTTCCTTTATTTAGGTTACTTCTAGAAACAATGGCATCCTTGATAAACACTGTTCAGTGAATTGGGGAGCCTTTCACCTTGTCTCTTTCATGGCTCCCATTCATAGGGAAGTTCATTGAGTTCTCCCCCTTGTAGTTTGGAAAGTACCATGGTGCCTAAAAGCGGTAAAAGATTAGACAAAGTCACTTGCAATGCTAGGTGGTCACATATTACAAAAGAAAGGTCTAGATAAAGAAGGAAATATTTCTAAGAAAAAAACATTTCATATATTGTGTGCCCAAGTAAGGGCTTAGTAGTAGTCAGTAATGTGGAACAAAATATGCCATTGTGGTTTAGTAGCTTGAAATTAAGAAGGCATCATAAAGAAAATCACCACAAACAATGGGATCTGCAAAGAAAACAGGCACCTTTAAGCGAGATGTTAGTACTGAAATGACGGAGGATGCTATCACACCACCTCATAGACTTGCACCTCAAAGAAAGCTTCCAGATTGGTAAAACTTTTGGTGCTTTAGTACTTCATACACCACCCATGTTTCATAATTGTTGTTAATAGTGGATTATCACACTATTTTTGCTGTTTTTTAACACAAGGGATAGTCGCCATATTAATATAGAACACAATCTTCAACAAGGGATAGGCCTATGCAGTATAAGTTATCATATTTGCAATAAAACTTGTTGCATGCAATATTTTTTTGAAGTAGGCACATATATCTTCAGTGTTTTAGATCATCAAATGAAATTGTGGGCTTTTGAAGGACTTGAGCATCAGATGGGCACTTCAAAGGGACTTGCTAGTAGTATTCCTGAAGGCTTCTGCTTGCTTATTATTAAAATTTTAGAATTATGCCAAGAAAAACTGAGGGTGATTAATAGACTATCAATGGAATTTATTGTACAAAGTTGCAAGACAAGTAACTATAATGAGTCACAAGTTAGTTTTTATTTGTATGGCAAAAACAACAATTTATAATGCTCAAGGCTAATTAAATTTTAAGTTTTTTTTTCCAAGGCTGACTAATTAAATTTCAAGCTACCATTCAGAAGTTGCAATTCATGAAATAAAATATGGAATAAACTACTTCCATATTCTTATTCCCTAGATTTGGTGGAATTATCTCTGTTATTGTAGGCAGTTATAGACAATAAAAATTACTCATCATTAAAATTTCAAAAGTATGCCAAGAAAAAATGAGGATGATTAATAGACTATCATTGTAATTTCTTGTACAAAGTTGCGAGACAAGTATAACTGTAATCAGCAACAAGTCAGTTTTGAATTTGTCAGAAAAACCAACAGTTTATAATGCTAAGTTTAATTAAAATTTGAAGTTACCATGCAGCTTTGCAATTCATACGATAAAAGTTGGAATATACTACTTCCATATTCTAATGAATTTTACTATGAGCTTCCCTAGGTTTGATGGAGTCGATTATCAAGCATGGGCCTGTTGATTTTCATCTTAGAATCAACCCTTGGTATTTTCTGATACCATGTTGACATTTTACCACTCTACTCAACCCTTGACAGTTAACTCAAAATAAAATCACTTTATCTACTAAAAGCACAATTGAGTAATCAACTAAACATGCAGCGGAAGCATAAATTAGGAAACCAAAATCTCACACAAAAGATCAATATTTTCAGGTAAACTACCCCTGGAAAAACCACGGAGGGAAAACTAGTGCCAAGATGTTTTTATTAAGGTCAAATCAGGGCTCCTGTAACAAGGAAAATGACCCACTGAGATAAATACAACTACAAACAAACCTGGCCAAGTCTACTTTGTCGTACGTCCCATGAACAATACGTTTTTCGAGGTGTACACGATTTTCCTTCAACTGATCCGTGTACATAGGCGATTGTTTCCATTGTGAATCACGTACATGTACAGACACTTTCGTACGACGTTATACTTTCCTCTGAAACCCACCTTTGGCTATGTCTGCTCTCTCTTTCATTGACCTGTGTGATCTCTAGATGGAAGTCCTTCTCTACCTATCCAAGATATTGAATCACAATCCTTTGTGATCCAACCCTCTCTGCATCAACCACTTGGATGAAATCTCTTCACCCAATTTGTGAGATCTCCTCACTCTCGTGTAAGCAAAATTCTTTCTTTGCTTCTACACTCCTCTCACTAGCAAAAGTCTTTCTTTGCTATCCTTAACCTTGGTCTCTCACCAAAGTCACTTCCTCTCAAAGTGTATCTCACACAAGTCGAATCAAGTATCTTTTTCTTTCTCCTAGCCTTGCTTTTATAATCATGAGTTATAATCTAAATCTAATATCCAAAGTGATCCATGGTTGAGATTACTTCTCACACTTAGTTAAGATTTGGATTGCATGTTGCATACTAAGTCTGTTCCTTAAATAACTCAATTCATTAATAAAAACACTTTTAATTTCTTTTAACTAAAGTAAACTCACACTAGGCTTTCAACGTCTTCCACATGTTAGACACAAGTCAATCTGAAAATACATGTCCGATGCTACTACTAACATCAACACTCTCTCTTAGCGAGAAAGGTACTTCTCCACCCTGGAGTTGGCTTTACCTTCACTACTAGATCAACTACCATGCCTGCTCTCCAATCCATCTGATTGGCTACTACCTCTGACACAGGCTATCAATGCCATCATGATTTGACCTGTCTCCAAAGACTTATTTCCTCTGAACATGCTCCTAGAAGTCTTATGCTCATGAGCATCCTACATGGCCATTGTGTACCATGATTCCTTGACAGACTTGGAAGGTTGCTCCTTCCCATTTGAACCTAAAGGTTGAATCCCTCTGAGTTGCTCAACCTTTCGAGCTACCTGCTCCTTGTTCTCTGCCACTCTGCTACTTGTGATTGCACGCATAAGCTGGCCCTTTAGCCTATACAGGTTGCTCTCTCTATCTCCAAAGACTTGCCTTGTCTAAGCTAGATCCTCTGGGCTTGATCAACACCTTTCCAGCCTGGAATGCTATGTCAAATCCCTTCTTCTCAATCAATGACACTGAGATCACACTCCTCTCGAGTTCTGACACCCATAACACATTCATCACTCTCAATGTGCCTCCTGACTCCAATTGGAATGGTATTGTTCCAGATCCCTTCACTACATGTTTGGTCCCCATACCAAGTTCCACATGCATCTTTGATTCAAACTCATATGACATGTGGCTCCACAATCTATCAACCAAGCACCACCTGATATGGTGCCCAAGGAAGTCTGGGAAGCAAGAAATTTGTCTGTTCAAACTTCTTGCAAAACTCGTCCACTTGAGTTTTTTCCATCGCAATTATCTCTAGTTATGTTTCATCCCCCCCCCTTCTTCCTGTGTGGACATTGACCTGCATAATGTCCAAACTTGTGACATGCAAAACACTTGACTTTGCTCACATCCTTTTTCTTGCCATCTTGAGCTGTAGACTCTCCACAGACAAATTTTCTGAAATTGTCTTTCCTTGCCTGGCTGGCAAGAGCAAGGTTATCATCATTGCTACTCTTCAAACCATCCCTGGAATCTAACTGAGTCTCCTCTTGGATACAATCATTCCATAGTCCATCAAACCTTGGCACCGTCTCTCATGCACAAATCACTTGCACAAAAGGTTCCCAAGACTTGGGAAGACCTCTCAACGCTACATTCACCAACTCAACATCCTGTACTGTGTCACCAATGGCTGCAAGCTGATCTCAGATTTGTGTAATCTTCATAAGATAGTTCACAAACGTGTCCTCACTAGACATCTTGACAACTTGAAACTAGTGCTTCAAATGTAACATCTTGCCTGTATTCTTGTTTTGGTATAAACTTGTTATCCCCTATTTTTAGGGATAACTAAGGAGATGATGTCTCGAGGCCTGTAGGTTGCAGACATGGAGTATTGAGAGATATATCAGTAGGCAGAGCCGTTCACCCACCACACATCACCATTCGATCGATAACAACAACATCCACCACACTCTACTTGGCTCACAGAGGACAACAGGTCTTGCTCCATGAGGTAACAAGTCCAGAGTTGTGGTAATTGTCATTCTAATAAATGAAGCATTTGAACATGTTGCAAAGGGTCCTTTCTTGATTTTGAAAACGTTTGCTTGGAAATTATGCCTTGTGCCTCATTTCACCTTGGTGGTTGACATGTCTTCTTAGCAAGTGGGTCACCCTTGGGGATATGGTTATTACAGGGGGTCACCTTGAAGAGTCATCGTACCACTCCCGTCCATACTTATCATTTTCCATGCTCATTTTCCTTCGTTTCCTCATCTTTTGGATTTTTGGTCATTATTGACCCAATAAGGGCTTGTATCTCATTTCATGGAAAGAGGGGCGGATGGCTCAGAGGAAGATCATAGTTGTCATAAAATAATAAGAAACTATTGCTGAAAAGAAAGTGGACACAACAAATAAGAACCATCAAAAGCCAGTCCAACTTGAGCTTTACTTACTCAGTGCTCACCTTGGTCCCAAATTAATGCTAAAGCTTGGAAACCCTAAAAGGGGGACCTTCAAATATGCAAATTATAAATGAAAGTAGTGATTGGAAAGATGGCAGAAAGGGGTTTGGAAAAAGGTAGCACACAAATAGTTGGTAACTCAAGAGCAAGCACATCCTCAACAAAGGCATCCATAAATGAGACAATATAAGCTCTTGTATGTCAAGAAACCACATGCCCAAAAGTTGTACTCCCATCCATTTCACACTCTCTTACATGACTTAGAAAGGGTCTTGGGAAACACTCTTTGACTTGGGGAATGATCTACCCAATAGGTCACCATGACAACCCTCCCATATTTAAACTTGACAAGTTGCATAAGGTCTTTGAGCATTTGTTTATTTTGAAAAGGGGGGATTTGATGCACATGTTTGGGTGGTTCTTTTATTACATATGACTTACTTGGCATGATATGTGTGACTTGTAGACCCTTGGAGGGAGAATTTGTTTGTCTTTGCAGGGTTTTGTCAAGTGTAAGTCTTTTTCATGAAGGCACAAGGTTACTTGGACCTTCATAGGGGCATGAAGCCCACAGGTTGGATGATCCAGCTATTTGCATGAAGCCCATAGGTTGGATGTTCCATCTATTTGCACCCCAACGTTGGCCTTGGAAGGCCCAAAACGTCACCTTCTATGCCCTAGACATCACATGAGAGCTAGGTTTTAATGGGGTTTCTCATGGTTGATGGTGATGTGGCATGGTTTGATGGAGAGAGAGACACTTGGCATGCATTAGAGCACTTGGTGGCATGGCTTATGGCCTTTGGAGGCCCAACGTTCTTCACCAAATGCTCCAACGTCTCTCTAGAAGGCCTAACGTCACCCTTTAGGGCATGACATCACCCCTAAAGGGGGAATTTATTTTATGAATTTGTAATTTTAAGTTGTAAAAGACAAAAAGGGAGGTCGGTCTCTCTAATTTGATGTCGAATTTTAAAAAAGTGGACAAATTGGTTTTAAGTGATCTCCTATAAGTAGAGGTCACTTTCATTTTATTTCGACATAGTTTTCACTTGAGAATTACATATTACATGGCTGAAATTTTCGCCCTACTTGGGCATTTTTCTATATCTCTCTCTTGAATGTTTTGTGGATGCTAGTACTTGTTTATGGGTGAAGAAAAGAAAGACACTATCAATTGGATGCTTGTTCTTTGTATTTTTGGTGGAATATTCTTGATAAAGGGTTTCTTCATGCTATTCTTGGAATTGGTAAGGAATTTTTGCATTTATTGTATTGTTTCTTCTTGTTTCAAGATTTAATTTGTTTGAACCCTTGGAAGAGTATAAGGGCATACACCCTCCATCAAGTCTACTTTGTTATCATTGAATAAACTACTTTGCAAAGGTTGCTACAAGGAGTAAAATGGCTTAGACCCTTGTAGATTTACCTTGCTAGGGTTGTTTGTTGCTCTAGGGAGTAAAAAGGCTTACACCCCTAGAGAAGTAACAAACCTTAGCTCTTACACAAGAGACTCCATTAACCTAATTGATAAGGCACTAATTTACTTGCATTAGAGATATAAAATCATTGCATTGGTATGTA
>ML816438.1:61913-73103 GCA_009831015.1 Picea engelmannii
GATTTTTGTAAGAGAGGGATACTTTTGATTTCTTGGAATGAAATAAAGCGATTGCTATTGTGTCTCATCTGTGTTAATCTGTGACGTGGTTATTTTTTTCTTTTGATCTCCACATTTACTTTCTGCAAGTTGTATATGTTTAGAAAATTATATAAAAATGTTATATTTTGCAACAATCTTTTTATTAAAAAAAGAAGCCTAAGCCCTTATAATTAATACTTGTGGATTGAGAAATACATTTTGAGGCTATAAACATAGGGTGATATTCCCGACTATCTTGCTTTAGCCAAGCAAGATCCGAAAATGCTTGAGTAAGATAAATTCATATATTTTCCTCAACATTTATTTTGGCGACCATACTGGGGATATATTCCATATCTCTCTAGTTGATTGTATGCTTGATTATCATAGAATATATTTATATTTCTTCTTTTGATCCTTTGACTGTTTCTTTTCTTCATGACTGTACCTGTTGCAAGGAAGTCCAATATTGAGCCCGGTCTTAAAGATCAGACCAACATTTCTTTAACCTTGTTTAATACCATCTTAGAGACCGCTATTACCCGGGTTGAGCTTGAACGCTCATGGGCAGTGATTGAACAAGACATAAGTGTCCGGGAATGTTGAGAATCTAGGCAAAGACAACCTAGGAATCAACCATAGCTTTTTTTTTTCCTATAGTTTTGATCTTCTTTTCATGTCCTTAAACCCTCACATCTCTAGGAGAAGAAGAGGTTTATCACTTGAGATCAACCCTATTGATGAAATAGGAAGACGAAACATTGTTTTGTCAGTCCAACAAAGTACTCTAAGGAGAACCTTGTTTGATTCAGCTAGTTCGTCTCTCTCTCCCCTACCTATCATTCACAAGATGGCATCTAGTGGTGGCTCTGGTGACACTGGAGGCGCTTCTTCATCTCAACCTTCAGTCTCGTGAGTGATTGGTAGCTTGTACAATCATCAAGTCCCTGTCCAATCTACTACAAACCTTGCCATGGTTATAAAAAAGTATGGGCTTTTTCAGTTTGAAGAAGATGCTACAACTACTCGATGGCATGTTTCCCCTCCTCTTAACCTAGCACCTGCTACTCGTCCACTTCCTAAGTTCAAAGAGAATCTCCATAGGTTTTAAGGGAATAACACGGTCACTATGAATGAAAATTTGGTGGCATTTTTCTAATGCCTGTCACAACATAGGAGCCAATAACAATGGCATTTGTATGCACTTATTTGTTAATTCCCTTGAAGGGAAGGCAACGACCGATTTCTTTGTTCTTCCTCCCAAGATTATTTCCACTTGGGAGGAGTTAGTATATTGGTTCAATTCTACCTATGGGTATTCCAAGAGCCCAACTGAGCAGTTACAGGAGTACAATAACATTGCTTATAAAGACGGTGAAACTATCAAGTCTTTCAACTTGCGTTTCACCAAATTATATAACCAAATTCCTGAACTCATTCGCCCTCAGAACCAAGCCTCTTTTATGCATTATTATAATGCTCTACCTTCCCCATACCGTCCTAGGCTTGAGGAAAAATCCATTGATAACTTGGGTTCCGCTTTGCATACTTGTTTAGAGTATGAAGAACAGCTTGAAAGAACAAGTCTTCCTAAGGGAGACTCAGTTAAACAAACAGACATGCCCACCCTCTTACAACTTGTACAAGACATGAATAATCGAATGATAGAGTATGAGAGGAAAGGAAATGTCTCTTCACTTACCCTTGGGACCTCATCTTCTTCTTCACCACCCTTTAAGAATCCTAATGAAAATAAATTTCATCCTAAATCCATCATGCCTCGTAGTTGGTGTAACTTTTGTGAGGAACACCATGAGGAAAGTATGCGTGAGGTAAATAAGAGTGCCAGAGATAAAATATTTGGTAAGAGGTCTGGAACTATTATTGTTGTTCTAGATTTTGCAGAGCTAGAGGATGTTATGATCATAAATACTAAGAATAAATCCTATGCTACGAAAGGTAAATATGATCCTCCTTGCACTTCTTCTAGTCCAAGATCATCTTCACCAACTGCTACGGTTCAGGTTTCTAAATCTTCTGATAGTCAATGAACTACCTCCCCTCTTCCCTCTTCCAAAAACAACATTCTCAATCAATTGGCTAATATTAAAGTTGATGATACCCTCCTGGACATGGTTGTCATCCCTGAGCAACAAAAGCATCTGAATTTTTTTATGGAAGGAAACGTTTCCATTGTAGCCAACCTCTCTAAAGAGGTAGATGAAGAGGATTCAACTATAAATAAAGTAGGTGTACATAATTTTAGACACCCTCTAAAAAACCCCCCATTTTTTTATTTCTATAAAGATTATGGAAAAAATATCCCATTGTTGTCTCATTGACAGCAGTTCGGGCCCAAGTATAATGTTGAAGATTATTATGGAAGATCTAGGCTTGTCTTGTACAAATGAAAATGCCAGAAGCATGCTCTCCTATAATAGTTTACAACAATCGACCATAGGTGAAATCAAGGACGTGAACTTGGTTTTGTGCACGCATTTTGAAATAAGGACAACCCTTAATATTCAAGTAATCAATATGCCAATGAGTAATTACTCGATCATCTTAGGAAGATATTGGCAAGATTTGATGAGTGGATACCTCTCACTTGACGGGACACATTTATCCGTTCCTCGGAATGGTAAAAACATTATAGTCCTAAGAGAGGGAAGAATATCACCTTATATAGAAATCATTCCACAGCCTAATGTATCGAGGAGGACCTAGGAGTGTATTCCATCTTTGCAGATGAGGACAACACTACCTTGGAACAAATCAACATAGAGGATGGGATGTGGCATATGCACTTTGATGGTTCATGCTCTAATGAAGAAAACATAGTTGGTATTATCTTGTACTCTTGTGTGGGTAAAATTCACAACTTTTCATATAGGTTAGAGTTTTCTTGCACTAACAACGTCACCGAATTTGAAGCGTTACTGCTAGGCATTGAATATTCCTATAATTTAAGTTGTGGTCACCTTACAGTTTTTGGGAATTCCGAACTTGTTGTAAACCTTGTACATAAGATATATTCTTCTAGAAACAAGTTAATAAAACATTGCACCCAAACTGTTTGGGCACTTATCTCAAACTTGCTATCTTTCAACATCACTCATGTTAAAAGGGAATTGAACTCAATGGCTGACATGTTAGTTGTTTTTGTAGCCTCTTCTACTTGACAAATTCTGCTACAAAGACCTAATTGCACCTTTAAATCTTTGTATCGTCCACATATCCCTGACAATGTAGAGTCATGGCAGGTCTTCCTTAGTGATGAGATCATTTGTGATTCATTCAAAATGAATCTTATAAGCCTAAGGAAATTATGTCAATGGAAGACAACAAAATTTTGATTGAGTCCTCTAGAAAGTTCATTTTCATTGAGTGATGTAGGAAACAAAGAAAAACATAAAGAAGAGGAGTCGAAAAGGAAAGTGGGTGAAACCATTTCCTTGAACATTGGGACACCCAAGTGTCCAAAGAATGTTAAGATAGGTTCCCAATGTCCTGATGAAGAAAAATTGACGTTCACTGAGTTGCTTGGTGAATTTCAAAATGTTTTTTTTTGGTCTTATGAGGATCTTCGTGGTTTTGATCTTTCTCTTATACATCATGCCATTCCTATCAAGGAGGGCATAAAACCGGTTAGGCAAAAGCAAAGACCCATTAACCCTGCACTGGAAGCAACTATTCAAAGGAGTTTGGAAAACTCTTGAAGGATGGGATAATTTTTCCCGTTAAGTATTCTGAGTGGGTTTCTAATTTGGTTCCCGTTAGGAAAACAACTGGTCAGATTAGATTATGTGTTGATTTTCACGCATTAAATAGGGCCAGTATAAAAGACCATTTTCCTCTCCCTAATATGGAAATGATTTTGCATCAAGTTGCAGGGTCATAGATGATGTCCTTACTTGACGGTTTTTCTGGTTACAATCAAATCAAAGTAAAAAGGACAAATAAATATAAATCTGTTTTTATTACACGTTGGGCCACTTTCGCTTATGAACGTATGCCTTTTGGATTATCTAATGCAGGTGCCACTTTCCAAAGAGCTATGCAAATAGATTTTGACAATTTGATTGGAAAAAGTATTCAGATTTATCTTGATGACTTAACTGTGTAGTCTAAAAACCAATCAGATCATTTCGGTCAACTTAGAAAGATTCTTATGCGATGCAGGGAATTCAACATTTCTTTAAATCCTTCTAAGTCTATTTTCGACGTTACCAAGGGCAAGCTCCTTGGACACATTGTCTCTGATTCAGGGATAAACATAGATCCCGAAAGGATTGTTGCTATCCTAAATCTTCCTGCTCCTACTTCCAAAAAGGAGGTTCAAGCCTTTATGGGTGTTATCAACTTTGTTCGTAGGTTTGTTCTTGATTTTGCTGTAATGGCTAAGCCAATTCACAATCTTCTTAAGCAATATTGCCTCTTTTCTTGGACGAATGATGTCGAAAATGCTTTTGTAGGGATCAAGAAGGAAATCAGTTCCGCACCGGTTTTGACGAAGCCAGATTTTGAGAAGGAATTTATGATATATACTAATGCCACAGAGGAAGCAGTTTCTTCTATCCTCATGCAATGTGATGACCAAGTTAATTAAAATCCAGTGACTTACATGAGTCAAATCTTGTTAGATGACGAGTTTAAACATTATTATATTGAAAAACATGCTTTCGCTCTTGTTAAAGATGTTGAAAAGTTTCGCCACTTCATCTTAGGTAAGCACATGCTGGTAAAAGTCCCTTTATCTGCTGTCAAGTTTTTACTCTCATAGACTTATCGTTCAGGGAAGCTTGCACACTAGCTTGACAATATCCAGGAGCATGATCTAACCATAATGACTTCTAAAACTGTCAAGGGATGTGACTTAGCCCTTCACTTAGCTCAACATGTTGAAGCAAGTGAATAAATTGATGAACAAGATAGTTCTCTATCAACACTGTTTTACATTGACAATCAAATCCTTCCAGTGGATGAACATCCTTGGTATAAGGATCTGGTTTATTACTTGCAAAATCAAAGATGTCCAGATAACTTAGATACCCATCAAAGAAGAAGGTTTCATCTCGAATCTTCTAGATATTTCATTATAGGAGACTTCTTGTTTAGGAAATATGTTGATGGCATGTTACTTCATTGTGTGAACAATGAGGAAGCACATAAATTGTTACAAGAGGCCCATGGTTCTTCAAATTATGTTATTGATGTAGGAGGTCACTTTTCTGCTAAAACTACTTCTTTTAATATTATCATGAAAAGGTACTATTGGCCTTCAATATTTCGTGATTCTTATATCTTTTCAAGATCTTGTGACAAGTGCCAGAAGTTTGCTGGGAAATAATGTATTTCTGCTATGCCTTTACAACCTGTCCTCCATGACTGTCCTTTTTCAAAATGGGGTTTGGACTTTATTGGTCCTAATAATCCTTCATCTTTAGTAGGAAAAGTTTTTATCTTGACAACCACAAACTATTTTACGAAATGGACTGAAGTTGTCCCGCTTAAGCATTCACAGGATGAGTAGGTGATGTATTTCCTTGAGACTAATATTTTTTCCAGATTTGGTCTTCCTTTGGAAATTATTACAGACAATGGTCCCGCTTTTATTTCTGCTAAGCTGACCTAATTTTTAGCTAAATTGGGGGTTAAACATTTTACCTCATCAACTTATTATCCCCAAGGAAATGGGCAGGTTGAGTCTACCAACAAGAATCTGGTTAGAATTATGAAGAGGCTCATTGAAGATAATCCTCGTCAATGAAGCACTATCCTCACTTACGCCCTTTGTGCACATCGCACTACCACCAAGGTGAGCATTGGTTGCACTCATTTCCATCTTGTTTATGGTCAAGAAGCCATTATTCCTACCGAGCTGGAACTTTCTTCTCTAATATTAATGCTACATGTTGAAGAATTAAAATTTTCCGATATCTCTCAAAGAATGAATTCACTTTTGGCTTTAGAGGAGAAAGTGACATTTGCCTTGGATAACATAAAGAGAAGACAACAAACTATTAAAATATATAGTGTCAAAGCTGTCAAATTTAAGGTTAGTGAGAAGGTATTGCTGTGGGATTCATCTCATGCTGATAGAGGAAGGTATTTAAAGTTCCAAAAATTATGGTTGGGTCCTTTTAAGATTGCTTTTGTCCTGGGCACAAATTCCTATATCCTAAAGGACTTGCAATAGCGATTGTTTTCCTATAGCACCAATGGTTCCCACTTAAAACACTATGTGGAACCAACTTGAAAGTTTAAATGTTGTATGTAAATTTTTATGTATTATAGTTTGTTTTATTTTCTTTGATTTTACATTTTTGTTATTCATTTTAGCTATTTTTGTTCTTGTTATTTTGTTTCTTTTATTTGACTTCATTCCTTGTCAAAATAAAAGGTTGGATCGGTTTTTCCACAACAACGCTATTTTGCAAAGTATTGTTAATCAATAACAACCAGGTTACACAACTGTCATGATGTTTCCCCTTGAAAGAATCATTGAAATTGTTATCTGCTTCAATTGTTGTTATATAAGATAGTTGGTTTTATCCCTTTTCTGCTTTTCTTTTCTTTCATCCAGTCCAAGATTCAAAAGAGCATACCAAAAGATTTTTCTCCTTGAATTCAAGAATTCTTTTACTATGATTAATCAAATAATTAAGCTTACAGGGATAAACCCCCTCATACTTAACATTTTCCATGAGTTATTCCAAAAATCCCAGTCATTTTCCCCTTAAAACCGCTCACTCCCCCCTGTTGCATAATTATTCTGATGTTTATTTTCTTGATCTGATGTTTACATGGTCTGCGAAACCAGACATTTTGAGTTCTTAATCTGTTGGAAACAGATTTCCCCGTGGAGTCGCCAGTTTGTTGACGATTAAAATCGCAATGGTGAATTCTTCCTGCAAAGGATTGCTAAGCTCTATTATTTAGTTATGATAATAATATTTAACTAGTAGGTGGGACCCCCTTGTAGACTAGAGGCGCAAAGATAGACATGTTACGCTTATATGTTGTTGCTATTATGATGTTGCTTATACAGTCCTATACAGTTGATGATGCAGTCTTGGTTTCATTTGATATGACAACATGGTTGGTTGATGCATTGTTACTAAATTTTGTTAATGATTCAATCGCAATACAAGACAGTTCTATGGATACGAGGATTATGTTATGTTACAGGTGTTATGTTATGTTATAACATTGATTAAAAAATTATTATATATGATTTTATGCAAAGAGATAATATGATTATATGGGAGCTAGATAAAAACAAAAGGAAAGACTATGGATAAGTCCTAAGGCTATGGAGAAAGGATTACATATAAACCTTGAATGTATATATAATTGTTACAAAGTGATGGACCTAGCTATTATACTATGCGCTTGGTTAAAGGTTGATATGGGAAGCACATATGGTAATGTTAGCATATGGTTATTATTTTGATATGTTTCGGGTGGCGCACTATGCAATGGATATGGCATTGAATCTTTACAATGGATATGACATTGAATTTATGCAATGGTTATTGTATTGGACTTAATGGTTGATGTTATGTTAATGGCTGGCTAGTACATAGAATTGAATAGGGCCAGGTGAGGAAGTGACGTGCATTTACTACACGTCACTCCAAACCACCCTTGAGCCCGTCACCCTAGCCATAGTTGCATTTTTCTCTGTTGGTTGTGGAAGCTCCACAATTTCAGGTTTTGGAAGGGGAAAACTCGAACCAACTCTTCATTGAAGCGATTTTTCACAGGTATGACTCTTTGCTTTCCATCCATGATGGTGTCTCTGTATTATGAATCAAATGGTGGCTCAAGATTTCATGGGTTCTGTGTTTTTCTTGAGTTTTTGACTGAGTATCAATACTGTGTTATGGGTTCTCTGTGATTACTGTGGAATGTTGGCATTTTGAAGGAAAGTAATGGGTGTTATTTCTTTGTAAAGTCTACACATTGGTTATTGATAAAATGAATTCTTTCAACTTGGGTTTTTATGATGATTCTTTGTGGGAATGATAACAATGGTGCAATGAGCTCTGAGTTTTATTTTTGTGGGGTTTTATCACCAGTTTGGGTATCAGTTGTTGTCACCCCTTTTTCGTCTCGGTAGTTGTTGTGATTCTTTATCTAGGTTGCAATGCAACCATCGACAATGGTATTGTTCTTGCTCTATTTGGCCGAGACCGAGCTATTATTTGTTATGGATTATTATTTACTGTCATTATCGTCGGAAGCATTCCACAGTCCAATCTTTGTTTTTCCCAGAATTTTAAAGGGTAGCCCGTGTATGTATCAAATGTCTACGAGTTGTGCTCTGGCATTCTTTTCACAAGAGTTTTAACATTCGATCCTCTTGTCTATGTTATACTGTTTGACTGTTATGTTGGTAAACCTCAATGTCAAATTGTTTCAAAGGTTATAGACCTCTTGGGTATTTGGAAGAGACATTGTCTCTCTGTGTCTTCGAGGATTCTTCATTGTTTAAATCAACCCTCGTTTCCTCCCTGAAATAAAGTTTTAAGAGGCATATGTGTGTGCCTGGGTTGTTAAGCTCGAATTTCTTTGTTATACTCGAGCATTTTCTTTATGGATATGTCAAGATTTTGGGGTTATAAGACTATAGAGATTTCTTTCAAAAAAGACCACAGACCTTTGTTGTTTCAAGGATATACGCTACTACCTATGGTTTCTTCTCGGTGGTAATTTATTTTAGGAGGTAAAAGGATTACAGTCTCTCTATGTTTTCGAAGGTTAATCAAATTCTCAATAAATCCACTTGGTTCTATTGAGCCAGACTTGCTTCTATTCCTCCTCGGACACCTTTTGGTTCTATCAAGATTTTGTGGTTAAAAGTTTAATGATTGTGGTAATTATAAGAAAGGGAAAGGTCTCTCTAACTTCATGACCTTTCTTGATTGAGTCTCTATATTTCCTCTATGTGATTAATTTGTATGGGTTACTTACAGCCCGAGAGCTTTTCATTTGGTCGATTGTGGTCTTTCCACTCATCACTGTGTTAGATCCTAGCACGATCACAATTCTATCAAGTTTAAGGGAGACACCTGTGTGTTGATATGGTTCTATTCTCTTCGTGCATCCTATGGATTTGTCTTCTATCGAGCATTTATTTTGGAAGGAAGTCTATATATTTTTTATGAATGCGGATCTCAGGTTCAGAGCTACATGTTTTTGGTTAAGTACTGTTGTCAAATTAATATTGGTATCTATGATTATATGTTGAAGACCTGTGTGTATGATAGGTTCATCGAACATGCTCTTGATTCTGTCCATATTTAAAAGGGACCCATGGGTGATTAAATCGAGCCTTATTATTGTTTGATGACAATTGACTGTTGGTGGTTAGCACTAGGTCTATTATTATTTGATTACCAGGGATAAATATTGGATATAGATAATGGGAATTGATGTGCATGTTATGTTTAAAAAAAAAGAAGAGATCAAGATTAGAGCATGCAAGACTGTGGCTCGAATGGTTATGTTGTTACTGTGGAAATGGAAATGATTTGCATAGTCATTATATAGGATGAAAACATTGATATAAATTGAAGAATTCTTGGAAATTAAATTGTTTTATTGAAGACAACAAGCAATCTGTATGCAATTGAGGAACAATTAAATGTCTTTGGTCTTGGAAGTGGATTCTTTTTGGATTGAAATTGAAACAAAGTTATGATTGTTGTTGATTTAATTTATTTTATGAACAATATCCATATTATTCTCTTTCATTTGCTCACTTTTTCGCTCATTATAACCCCCTCACGATCCCAAATTCATTTTTTACACGCCCTGTTCAATAAAATAAAATTAAAACTATGTATGACAGTGATAAAAAATGACACAGAAATAGATGTCAGTTGATATATTTTGATATTGTTTGCACAATCAGTTATTTAATGAATTGTCGAGTAGTTCTTGTGTTCTTACTCCCTGTCATAATATTACTTTTTTGCTTATTACAATACCCCTAGATATCTCATGAACCCTTTTCACCCCCTGCTCATTTGACAATTATTAAATAAATTTTATGGATTGGATTCATGGGTCTTATGTTAATTTCTGAGCCAAAATTTGTTTCATATAAAGAGAATGTCATGTATGGTATGTTAAGAGCTAGTTGCTAATAATTTCTACATACAGGATGAGCTTCTTCAACGAAGGTAGTCATGTCTGAAACAATAGGGGAAGAGGTAACTGGAACATAGGGCCTAGAAGGCCTAGATTCTCAATTCATTTCGATGCCGATCCTCAGGAGTTGAACTAGATTTTTCAAGCTAGGTTTTTCAATTGGATTGGGCAAGGGATAGTTCAATCTAGACCAGAGAGGCCTCCCTTCCAGCCCCAAAATGTTCTTGGTATCCTTGTGCCTCCCCATGTATCTTTGTAGCCTGAATTTCCCAAGAATGATGGATGGCAGGAGATTGCTCACCCAGTAGTCTCCCACCATCGTGGCTGGCCAAACTTGTCATTACCTCCTCCTCCTCCACCTATAAACCCAAATGCTCAAATTTCCCTTGCACACTCACATGTACTATCGTCCCATGCAAGCAAATGACTCAAAACCGAGGCTCACCATGTGCATGACAAAGGTAAAGTTGTTGTTTCTCCCACCTCTCCTTCAAATCACTTAGCCAAGTCTGTGTCCTCCCATATGCACTTGAGGGACGACTGCTTCCATGTCATTAGTGAGATCAAGCCTCAAGGTTCCACCCAACCTAAGGCTATTTTTGGGAAGTCCAATGGGGACAACAACGACAAAGGAAGAATTGCCTCTCAAAGTGGCAAATATGGATTTTGATTATGTGTTTATAATTAATTTGTTGAAGACAGTGGACTGCAAACATTTTTGGACATCAAACTATTTTTTTGGGATATTGTGAATATTTACATGTTTTGGATATAATTTGAAATATTCCTGATATTTAAATTTCAAATTTTGGAAATAAATATGGGAGCCACAAGGAGGCATGTGTTTAATTGGTTGTCTAATTATGCTTATTTTGTTAAGAAATAAAAGGGAGTTAGAAGGGGTCCCACCTACTTAGTTATTATTTAATAAAAGACCCTTAATTATTATTATTATTATTACTTCCCCTAAACTAAAATTAGTTAAGTTTTAGTTAACTTAACTAAATG
>ML816439.1:0-11734 GCA_009831015.1 Picea engelmannii
GCAACATACACTTTTGAATTATGACTTGGCACCAAAGACCCTTACATTCAATCATCCTCTAGACACATTTTGTAGCCATTGCCTTATTGAAAAGGTGAATATTCTTAATACCCCAACTTCTCTGGGCTTTTGGAATGGCAATATGATTCCATTTGACCCAAGCTATCCCTTTTTTCTCCTTAAGACCATACCACAAGAATTTGAAACTCAATTGCTTGATCTTTTCTAATACCCCCTTTGGGATGAAAGCTAATGACATCCAATACATAGGGATTGCCTGAAGATTAGACTTGAGTAATATGAGCCTACCTCCCCGAGATAGCCAACAATTACACCAAACACATAATTGTTATTCCACGTTAGCAATAAGCCAACTCCAATCCTTTTTTCCATATGCATTTGGTTTGAGGTAAAAACCTAGATATTTCAAACCATCCTCATGTCAATTTGTTGGAAAGGAAATAACTGAGTAAAATAACTAACCTCCTCTTCAACTAATAAAAAAAAAGATACCGATGACTTCCAAATATTGACCAACATACTTGAAGTTGTATAGATAAAGATATAATATCTCTCTAAGCTTGAGGGCATCCCTCCTTGTACCATCATAGAATAATAATATATTATCTACAAACAAAATGTGAGATAGGAAGATATTATTGCCAATTTTGATTCCTTTGAAGGACCGAGATCTTTTTGCCTCAATAAGAGCTCTACTTAAGCCCTCAGAGCCACAATTAAAAATAAAAGAGGGGATAGTGGGCATCCCTGCCTTAACCCTCCACTAGGCCCCAAAAAGGCTGAAGCAGAACCATTAATTAAAATGGCAAATGAAACAGAGGATACACAACACCTTACCCAATTTACAAAATGCACATTAAATCATTAATGAAAATGGCAAATGAAACAGAGGATACACAACACATTACTCAATTTACAAAATGCACATTAAATCCTAGATGGTTCAACACATCCTCAAATACATCCAACGTGCTCTATTATAAACTTTAGAAAGATATAACTTTATAATCATTGAAGAAAGCTTCTTTGTTTTTATTGTATGCAGTCCTTCCTGGGCTACCCCAACACCCTCATGGATCCGCTTGCCTAACAAGAAACCAAACTGCTCATTTGAGATGGAATCTGATAACAACCAATTGACTCTCAGAGCGACACCTTTTGATATGATTTTATAAATACAATTGCATAAAGATATAGGTTTGTATTGATCAAAAGAAACATGATTACCAGTCTTTGGAATCAAAGCAATGGAAGTAGAGTTGAAGATTGCTAACATCCTTCCAAATACCCTAGATTCATTAATTATCCTTAATAACTCTTCCTCCAGAGTCTCATAAAAGATAAAAATGCATTCTATAGGCCACCCATCCAACTTGAGACTCATCCTTTAGAAAACTATGCAAAACCAACTGAGGTTCTTCCTCAGAATTTTCTTCCAATAGCCTCTGATTGTCCTCTTAATTCACAAAGCTTGGAAAGTAGGTGGCCATCTTAACTACCTCAACTATTATAGCTTAGCTTTCTTCTTTGTAAATATTCTTAAAAGAATCCCCACCCAATTGAACAGTGTCCTCAAAACTAGAAGCCAAAGATCCATCATGTTTTGGCATCTGCCATATTATATTCACAATCTTTTGGTGATTAGCAAACTTGTTTATATTTCTACATCTTCCTTGGCCAACCATAATGCTTAGCTCTCAAGCCTCTAATCTACCTCCTTATCTACCAATATTCTTCTTCTCTTTTGTTCTAAAACCTTCACCTCATTTTTAAAAACTTCATCAGGAAATCCTGCCTACTCCCTATTATACAACTCCTCCAATTGAGCTTCCACATCCACTAACATCTAATCATCCTTCACTCTTTTCTTGTGAGCCCATTCTGTTGATAATTGCTTGATACTCTTTAGATTCCTAACAAACTGTGACGTTGTGGATTCTCGAGAAGAATTGTCAAAAAGTTTTCACGACTCCTTTATTATCGCTACATAATCATCCTCCCCAAGCCAATTTGAATTAAATTTAAATGGGTTGGGGTTTTTTTTCCCATCTTTTGCAATCTCCATAAAAATAGGCATATGATTAGACTCTCCACCTGAACCAAGCCACTATCTAAATCTTATTGAATCCTCTATAAAAGCTTCATTCACTGAGAAAAGGTCAAGGTGTTTAGCTATTCTTCCTTCTCCAGTTCGCATATTCCTCTAGGTGGTGTTAATCCAATTTTCTGCACTTATGGGCAGATCTGAAAATGATTAAAATATGCTGTTTGTACCCAAAATCAGATCTAAAATGACTCTTGATCTGCACAGAAAATAGGTTAATTATAGGAATTTCTGCCTTTAAAATGTCACTAGCAGAGTCCTCTCCGTTTGGGCTGGTGCATGCCAACCACAGGGGGGTGTCCCTGGCCTCTTTGCTTGCTGTCTGCCACCTGTAAATCTGCAAAACAAGACAACAACAGCAAATACAATATAACAGCAGCAAAATAAAGAGGTTTATGGCTGTTTTTAGACAGCCAAGGTTCAGAAATTTTAATTTTAATTGTTTTTGGTGAGATTTCCACAACTTTTTACTCAAAAGCAGCAAAGAAAATGATGAAGAAAGCGATACCAAACAACAAATATATGATCAAATGATATTCTGATAACTCCTGAAAAATGATGCAGTTCACAAGCTAAAACACACGCAAAACTAGAAGGTCCGGTACAAGCACATCAAGCTTTTATTTCTGCAAATGTAGGAGGCTGTTTGCGCCAAGAAACAAGTACAAAGATGGTGTAGTAGTGATCCCTGCATACAAAATCAGAAGCTAGAAAGAGAGAAGAGAAGAGAGTTCTGAAATCTTGAGCTGCTGAAGTATAATATCAAACCCTTTGACCATTAGAAACACTTCATTATATAGAGTATGAGTGAGGAAAGAGGGTGCCTTGGGTTAGATAGGGAGAGAGGTGCCCCCCTTGATTGAGGAGTGAGTGGAGTGAAGAGGGGAAGAGAATCTAAGGGAAGCAAGAGTTAGGGAGAGAAAAGGGGAAAGTGGTCGAGGTAGGTGGAAGAGAGAAGAGTGGAGAGAAAAAGGGAATTGGGGAGTAAAGTTAGGAGAGGTATGAATTAGGGAGAGAATTTAGGGATTTAGTGGGTGAAAGAGTTAAAGGGGGAGAAAAAAAAGGTAGGTTGCCCCCCTTAGAGAGAGAAAAAGGTGGGCGCCCCCTTCCTCATGACTCATCCATCCAACATGGATGCCAACTCATCTGAGTGCTCTACCAATCTGCCACATGTCATTTTTCGGAGACTGCCATGTGTCACTCAGCCTGGTGACCACCTCTTCTAAAAATAGACATTGCCAAAAATAGACATGCCCAAAAATAACAGTCTCCCTAAAAAATCGGAAATACCTCAAATGTGTCTGGGACCACTGCAAAAAATAGCTTGTCTAAAAATAGACACTGCCAAAAATAGAAAGTCCTTGGAAGTCAATGGAAATATACTCATTGGATTTGATTTTTTGTAAGGAATCCGGAAATACAATTAGAACCACCATCTGACCTCTCGATCTCCACCTACTAAAAATATAAAGTATTTGAACAACATCTTGGAAAAGGTTCATTGGGCTTAGAATGTAATCAGGAACAATACCGTGTGCTCGAAAATGTCATGCGAGCCTTCGGACACTGCCTCCTAAAAAATAGGAAAGTCCAAAAAAATATGAAATTGGCCAAAAGCAACAATGTCTCTCTGTGAACCATGGAAAACTGAGTTGAATCTGTCTCTGAAGCAAAACCACTACCCAACCAACCTCTGTACTTACCCTCAACAAAAATCAACCTCAACTTGATCAAGTGTTGTCTCTGTAGAACCATCTGAATGCTAGTAGATAAGTATAACATTGGCCCCTAACCCCAAGATTTCCAAGTGAGAAAATCTAGGGGTTAATAATGGCAACTCAAGGGGACGTGATCCCCCTGTGGGATGCCGAGAACCTGTAAAATCTCTGGATCTGTAACTGCGAAAGGTTCTCGATGATGAAGAATGCTTGTATATGAGGATGTATGAGCCCAAAGATAGTTTGTGATTCCAGAATGCATGTCCAATGGGAAAATGGAGTCAAATGCATACATGGCCCCTCTGTTGATTTGCTGAAAATGGGGGCCTCATCCAAGTCTTCTACCTGCAACCATCAAATTTGTACACCCTTCTCAGTGGAAAATGAGCCAAAGTTGACACCTGGGAAAAGGTTTCCTAGTTAGATGCCAATAATGTAAACACATGCTAGGCATGAAGGTATTTACTAATGATGCCAGTGGGCCCTAAGGTACGAGTACAACCCGTCAATGTGAAAAATGTGCTAATGTTGAACACTGACAAGGATCACCTAATCAAGGCCCAATGATGCTCATCCTTGTTAGGTGCGAGATGGCTCCAAATGAGGCTAACGACCATCAAGGTACTCTACTTCTAGACCATCCGCCAGATAATGTGCTGTAGTTGATAAGGAATGATCTGCAAGGAGAAGAGGCAATGATGAAATCCTCTCCCCTGGCGCGAAGTAAATAAGTAAAGACCAAGATGAATGAAAGACACCATATCCCTAGTGTTTGACGAGGGGGACCAATGACTCGAAACAAATAAACTCAATAAGGAAGACGAAGAGACAAACATCAAGGTGACTCAAGACTCTCCTATGTCTCTTCTGTTCTATCCGTCCTAAAGAATCAAATATTTTTCAGAAGACAACTAAATTGACCCTCATCCAAACTTCACTCTACAGGTTAAACTGTGTGGCGAATTGACACATCCCTTAACAAGACAACACTTTTAGACTCGCGACTGAAAAAACGGACAACAAACTAGTGGGAGGAAAACAACCTCTCATGAGTACTCAAACTTCACATGAGACAGAGGCTTGGTCAACACATCTGCAACTTGCTCATCTGTGCCAACATTTTGGAGCTTTATAACTCCCCTTTGCACCATATCACGAATGTAGTGATGCCTTCGACTTATCATGGAACACTGGGTTCTCCGTCATCTTTATGCGACTCTGGTTATCACATAGAATCACAGTGGCTTCCATATCCAGATCGAATAGACCTGTCAACAACTTCCGAAGCCATACGAATTCACAATTGGCGGAACATGCTGCAATGTATTCCGCTTCTGCCGTGCTGAGAGCAATACTAGATCGCTTCCTGCTTTTCCATGAAGTTATGGCTGATCCCAGATTGAAACAACATCCTGAAGTGATCTTTCTATTAGAAGCACTTCTAGCCCAATCTGAATCAGCATAACCATACAGTCTGAAGTCATGTTCTCCAGTATAACAGAGACCATAATCCAACGTACCCTTAAGGTATCTCATCACATGCTTTGCAGCTACAAGGTGAACATGTCTGGGCTCTACCAGATACTGACTGAAGGTGTTCACAACAAAGCATATATCTGGCCTGGTACTTGTCAGATACATCAACGAACCAATAATCTGTCTATATAGAGTAGCATCATCCAACTCTAACGAAGTATCAACCAGGAGCTTCAACTTTGTTTCCATGGGTGTGTTCATGGATTTACATTCCAACATGTCATATCTCTTTAGCATTTCAACTGCATACTTCCCTTGGTTAAGGAAGATCTTCTCTGGGCTCTACCAAACTTCAAGACCTAAGAAATAATGCATCAGGCCTAGGTCTTTTATCTCAAACTCTGCAGCAAGCTTCTTCTTACAATCTGTGATGAGCTTTTCTTCTCCTGTTAAGAATAAGTCATCCACATACAATAACAATATAACTAGCTCATCATTCATAACCTTGAAGTAAAGGTTAGAATCAACTTTACTCTTGGTTAATCCCAAGCTCATCAGGAAACTATCAATTATGCCATACCAAGCTCTAGGAGCTTGCTTCAACCCGTACAGAGCTTTCTTCAACCTACAAACATGATTCTTTCTATCTTCAACTTCAAACCCTTGTACTTGTTCTATAGTGGACGATGTTGTATGGACTCCCAGACTTAGTTCGACCATGATTAGTCTCCTTAGTCCCCATTTCAATGTCTTTCGTCCTGGATGGGATTGGAGGCCTTGGAGTGGATCTATCGTAGACACATGAGTTGTGTGGAGCCATGAGTCTTATGTAGGGGTGATTACAATTTGTGGGGCATAGTCCGGTCCATGTCATGCACACCTATGTCTTCCCACATGGTTATTTTATATTGAGTTTGTATGCATTTCTTGGCCATGGTGCATTTATCATTCATAGTTCACAACATGGCAGTCTCACAAAGTAATCACCCTTGCATGAATTTTGAGGCAGTTCACGAATCCCAATGCATTTGGTTCCTGGAGGCAAGAATACAACATGGACTCAAAATGATTGTAAAATTTTTACAAGCAAAACCCATATTGCACTTTTTGGATTGATGCATTCTTAAGGGAGATAGGCCCTCTCAAAGGAAAGTCGCCCCTCTCTTCTAACTGGGATGTTGAGCACATTTCCCAAGTCAAATGGTCAAATGAAGGGAATGTTGTGGTCTATTAGGCGTTGGAGGATTTTTAGCAACTCAGTGATGCACTCTCTCCAAGCAAAATGATTATTCAAGCCATTAAAAAGCCAAATCGGCCCCTTTTGGTCAAATCGTACCTCTCTTCTCATGGATCGAGTGGTCAAACTAGCTGTTGGGAGAATATTGATCGAATGTGGACAAAATATAGCCGTTATGCTCATTGCTCAAGAAGAAATTGTCTCCAAAAGGGAACGTTGGCCATTTTCAATGCCAACGTTCACTTTCTCCACCAAATCTCACTCTCTCCAAGACTACATGACTTATCTCTTGGTGGATCGAGCCTCTATTTGGGACATTTTCAATGGTCAACAATTCTAAGAAGGATTTTATCCCATTTTTCTCATGGATCTATGCAATAAAAATTATTTTTCAATGGGCTTAGCCTCCAACCAATTGTGGATGAGCAAACCAAGAAGATATTATTTTACGAGGAAGGTAGAAAATAATCGTTAAAAAGATTTCTATATAAGGCTAGCCCCTCCTCTCATTTGTTGTTGGAAACTTTGTGAGATCATAATGCCATAATTTTTGAATTCAATTCTCTTGTGTCACTGTGGATTGTCTATATTGTAATGCTTGTTCTTCTTGGCCAAGGATATTTTTTATTGTGCTTTAACAAGGGTTTTTTCAGGATAATTGCAAAAGTTAATCAATCAATCCATTGAGGAGCTACATAGGCATATGGAGGAAAGGAAACAATCTTTTCGTCTATTTCTTTTCTTTGTCGGTGCCTAGTGAAACAAACCCAAGTTGTCGGACCGACTTCTTTGGAAGTGGCTTCAACCAAGTGGTTGGTTATCGCTTTGACCCAAGTTGATTGATTAGCTTGGAGACCATCCGTCAAACAGCATTCCTAGCAAATCCAAGGAGCAACCTATCTTTTATAATTTCTAGTATTGGGGGCGATAGTCTTTTGACGCGAAATCCAATCAACTAGAAATCCATCCAAGGGTCAATCTTGAACTTGCAGGGTCATAATCTCTCAAACCAAGAGCCATCTAAAAGGTAAAGTTATCTCTCAATTTCTTCAACCAATTATTTCCAAAAGTTTTAATCATTCATTTTATTATAAAAATACAAAAAATCATACCCTAGCTTAGATCTTAATTTTTATATCTTACAAGCTAGTAGATCTTGGGGATTTTTCCATTTGGGAATTTCCCTACCCCAAGATAAATTTACCCTTGAGTTTTTGGGATTTATTTAACACATATAACAAGGGTTTTTTGAAGAATAGTGTGCAGATCTGTTTATTTACAGCAAATAATACATTCAAATTTACACTCATTTTTACATAAGGGGCACTATTGTAAGTATTCACCTCCCAAACCCTTACATAAACTTTCCAAATTTGATTCACAAGTTATATCTCTTATTTCCTAGTTAACATAGAAGAAAAATACAGCCCCAACAAGTATTTTTTGGGCTGTAGCATTTTTGGGTTTTGACCTTAGGGGGATTTGAAACCCCAAATCTGCAGAGGTAATTTTCCAGCCACCTAGAAACTATCTTTTCTGTAGATCTGAAGGCTATAGGGCATAGTATTCACTCACACCTTGTTGCCCTATCCTTTCCACCCAGAGATCTATTGATCTAATGTGATTATACACTTGTGGGGGGGCCCCTCAAAAGGCCATATTCCTTGTTGTTTTCTGCGTTTTTCTCTGTTTTTGCAGGTCTGATATAACAAGGCAGTGATGAAACATCTAATTACCAGCCACTCTATCCAAGGTACATATAGTACAACTCATTCGTGAAGTGGTAAGAGCATTTAACCCTTCCTTGTGCATTATCTTAACCAATATTTGGGAGGATTAGGATAACTTAGCTTGCTGTTTTGTTGATATATTTTCTGCATTATCTATTAGTTCAACAAGTCATTTAAACAATTAACTACTACCTTCACCTAGTTTTTTCTGTTTAGGCACTGGTCCCGAGATTTTTTGAGGTGAAGTGAAACTTTGCGGGAAGCCTCCCAAAGCCTCTTATGTGAAATTTCTAAAACCCAGCAAGATGAACCAGAAATCTTCACAATATATCACTCAGAAATTTACTTAGCACATTAAATAATTTTCTGAAATTGTTTTTCTTAGGTTACAACTAGGTTTCTTCACAAAACTAAACAATGCACAACAGAAATAAATCTGATCTATAATGTAGAAGATAACAACAATCACAACCACGAGAGACACAAATATTTTTGGGTAAATAACTGTAGATTTTTCATGACAAAAATCAGCAAGCTAATATTCTGTCAAACACTTAGCAACCTAGAGATAACTGTCTTCATAAATTTTAGAAATGCATAAAACCCACAATCAGAAATTTCCATAAGCAAAAATACACATTGTTAAGCAAAATATGCAGTGGAAATACACAGTGGACAACAACCCATAACACAGAAATTTAGGCAAATGCCAGGGAAAACCCCAATGTGGGGAAACCCAACGAGAGAGAGAGAGATCTTATTATTATGCTTCAGGAAAGTACATATCAGCAGCAATAACATTTCTAGCCAAGGAAAATACCTCACAGCACCAAATCTGCCTCACAGAAATCTGCCTCGTTTTTTGTGCCAAAACTGTACCGTTGTCTGGCCTCTTCCGTACCTCGTTTTCCATGCTCACAGTCACCTGTACAGACTGTTTCGTACGGTCCAGAAACAACCACAAAAATCTGGAATCTGCCTCGAAAACCGTGCCAAAAATCGTCTCGATTTCTGTACCAAATCTGTACAATTGTACGGAAATGTACGGATCTGTACAGTTCGGCCTCCCATAGCAGAAAAATATTTCGGCCAAAAAATTCACAGGAAATTTTTCTCGAGAATCGTGCCTTCTTTCCTTGGAAAACGTGTTCTCTTTGCTGCTCACTTTCCTCTCTCAAGCATACTGAGAAAATCTCTCTCAATCTCCTCCCGATGTCTTCTCAACATTTGACATGTCTTGCACACTACCCAATGCATTCTTTTATAATCTGAAAATGACATTTTCCCCCCAAAGTGTCTTTTCACCTTCCCAACCCTAGATCCAAAGGCCAACATTAGATCTTGCCTTTTTCAAGATCAAGGGTCATGATCCATTCCCTCCAAAATGTCTCATTTAAAATTAAAGTGATTTTCACTTTATTACATAAGTGTTTTATGAAAATAAAGTCACTTTAAAAATAGAAGGTACACTTTATTAAAAAATCACTTTAATAAAAGAACCACTTAAAACAACTTTATAAAAACTATTACAAAGTTAAGTGCCTGGTAGTGTAAACATTAAGGTAACATCCGCATACAAGACTATTTGTTTCACTGCCTGAGAGTATGTTCTCTTCTTTCTCTGCAACTGTTCCTCTGGAACTGGAACTTTGCACCTACAACTGCTTTTTCTGAAGCTAAGCATGGCTGCTTCATTCCCACTGTAACTGCTGCATTCTAAGAGTGGTTCCCCCATTCTATCACAACAACCACTTCATCTGAAACTGAGAGTGGCTAAATAACTGATACTGAAAGTAGCTCTTCTTCTTTCATGTAGGTAACTCTATCTGCTATTGTAGTCATGTCTCCATGGCCCGACTATTGTAATACACCAACTGGTACTAGAGATAACTCAATCTCAAATATAGGGATTGCTCCCTTGAATCTCATATTGTATCGGAATCATGGTTGTTTTGGTTGTCTTCATGAATACTGGAACTATTTCTTCGATTACTAGAGCATGTGTCTCATCATAGTCTTCTCCCTTTTGCTGGGAGAATCCTCTGGACACCAATCAGGGTTTGTACATCTTTATACTGTTAACATGCTCGATCTGTTAGATCAAACTTGGAAGTCACCACTGGCTTCCTTTCTCGTCTTAAGGAAAAATCCATATCCTAGTCCTTCTGATTGGCTTCCTTCTCTGTTACTGAAACAAGGGAATCTTCCCAGGAGATTTCACATCTCCTAGAAGTCTCTGAAGCTACGATCTAGTCTTCTCAACTCATGGCATCTGTCTGCCAGTCCTCAAATATGTCTCTTCATTTGATCCTTTTGGAGATCAACTTACTCTGAGTCTTTATTTCTTCTGAGTCTACAAAAACATCATAAGCTTTGCAAGATATACTTGGTGTTGAATACCAAGTCTTAATATAAAAAGCTGAGTCAGACTTCAAACGAATTTTGCTTCCTATCAAGGTGGCTTCATTATCCTTTGACCAAGTCTACTGTGAGTTCTGTTCTAATGTTCGGTAATCTTTGGAGCCCTTTGCTCCTTACAATCAATCTCCATATGAGATACTCTATATCTCAAAAGTAGCTTCTTCTTGATCTTCTTTGGTACATGTGTATAGCTTGGATAGTTTGCTCCATGTCTCATCTAATATGTTGCTTCCTGCAACCGTCACTATAGCTTCCTCAGGGTTATCACCTGTGACCTGCCTGGAACAAGAACAACAAGAAAATACTCTTTCTAATAACAATAGAAATAATAGTGAGAACAATCGTCACAGTAGCTCCTTTGGAGCTATCACTTGTGACCTGCCTAAAACAAGGGTAAAAAATAACAAGTACAATAATAATGAGAGCAACAATCTTCTAGTGTTGTGATCAATCATTCCTTCATGGTAACCTGGGACCAAAACAAGAAGTTTCTCCTAGAGGAGATGTTAGTTATATCTGGTAAGTGATTACAATAAGCATTTATCTCAATAATGCTCACATGCTACCAAGTATAAAACCTTTTAAAGATTGCTAACTCAACTGTGAGGTAGTTATCAAACTTGACACGTGCAAATTTGAATCTTATCAACTTAATCAATCAAACCTGGAATCTGGAGTCTTGTCCTCAAGAATGAGAGTTGTTGTTTTTCTTCCTAGTCTCCTTTGCTCAAGATGACAAGTATTTCCTTCAACCTGTCCTCTGTACTGAGATAATATGATTTCTTGACAGAAATCTAAGTTAGAGAATAAACTCTATAATCTCAATTTTAATCAATCTAAAACCTTGACTTTAATTTTTGACCTGTTGTCGCCTTATACACACCTGGGAGACGTGGAAGAAATCTTCAATCGACTCGGTGTGTCCTTGGGGGCAAGTGAGAGTTAAGGTGCTGTCACCTAATCCTCAACTCCTCCGTCTAGGCCAACTCCTAGCGAAGCCAAGGGGGGTAGTCCCTAACAAATATAC
>ML816439.1:32861-47209 GCA_009831015.1 Picea engelmannii
ACAAATGGACCTTCAACTGTAATTGGTTCAGTAAGTGTATAGGCCTATCAACTATAGGTAAATCATCACTCGATTTTTCAACTTTGATTACATCTGCAATAGTTACCTTATCCATGGTTTGGATTTTAGTCTCAAGAAATTTGCCCAGTGTAATTGGATCTGTTATTGTTTCCATGTCAATGAGTTGTTTCTTCTATTTCATATTTTTCTTGTTTTTTGATTTCTTAATTTATACAAGTTTGATTATGATTCCTTAGGCGAGAAATTGCTAGGTTTTTTAAAGCATAACTGGGGAAATTTATATTAATTAAAACTACAGGAATGGCAGCAACAAGATTACAACACACTTCTATTTCAAAACTTTTAAGAAAAAAACAGTGTTGACTACACACCTATAACAGAGACTATCTATATCTTTATACAAAATTTCCCACTATTTCTTGGCACTATATATTCCACAATATAAACCTAGAATTCTAACAACTCTGAAAAACATAATACTTAACAAAAAGCATGACGACTAGCTGCTTCTTCCAGGCCTGCATTCAATGGGGCAGAGCCGTGCTTTACTATTTCCATGTCTTCAACAAGCTAGTGCACAGTTGCGTCTTCCTTTAGCTCCCCCTGAGTTGAACTGACCAACAACCTTTGATTAGAAACCCTAGACTGATCTCCCTTACTCAGGCTTAGGATCAATTTTTTGAGTAGATTACATTATGCTTCAAGAACAGCTATCATTTTCTTTTGTTGAACAAGAGTCCCCATGATTTTTGATATCTAAGAAGTGGCACAGCATTCATTCTCGTGGACTTTTGAGGTGACTGTAAAAATGGAAGTCCTATTGCATTGTATTTGCTCCTAATGGTTCTTGAGAACACGTTTGATTTCCTGAAGCTCTCTATAATCCATCAGAACTGCACAGAAAGTGATATCCCTAACCGATACTGGATTCCCAATGCTACCTAATTTCCAGTTCCCTTGCCACACATTCAAATCCCAAATTAACTCTCCAATGCCTATGCACCAAGCTGACAAAGGATACCTTCCAGAATTCAATAAAAATACAAAAGACTGAAATCTACCAGGACAAAAGACAGAGGTGCAGACCGCTCCATTGAAGCCTGAACTTAAAACAGACAGAGAATTCGAGATTCCCCCTACACTAGTGTGTCTCGAAGGAGAAGGTTCTCCTGTAGACCTATCAGAAGCAAGTATTGACAAGACAAACACAACCCCAACCAGATAGACATGGAAACTTACCAAACTGCATCGCAGAACTAGATTTTGGGCTTCCCACGGATGCTTCCCTTTCAATTGAACCATAAACCCACCTTGACCAAGGAAATTACCAGATGCAGGTTCAAATTTGTGTGTATTCACGGCTCTAAGCATGCAATGGGGGAACTCAAGTCTCATCCCATAACTAGCCCTGTGATTAGTTTGAAACCTGATATTGTGTGTCATGTCATGAATTAATCACTTGATTTGTGTGCTTGTACTCATGATTAAGGATTAAGGAATTGATTGTTGATTAGCGATGCCATTAATATTAAGAACCTACACTTTTAAAGTTGTGGGCTCATTGGCAAATTGGTCTGCTTGATGGTTGTTCTCCTGCAAAACATGGTAGCATGTGATTTTGATGAAGTTGTCAGCCTCTTGTTTAGCTCGAGCTACAACTGATGCTATAAGATGTTATCAGCTGGGGTGGTGTTGGATATCACATGACTTATGATATCCTTTGAATCTCCCACCACAATCAACGATTGGATACAAGAGTCATTAGCCATTCTCGAGCCCTACAATAGGACATAAGCTTCTACTTGATTGTTAGAAGAGATACCAAGACCCCATGAATAAAGTTGCTTCAATTGTTCCTCTGGATCAGTGATGACACCCTCCCCCCCCCGGCACTTACCACCCCATTGCTTGATATTTATAATTTTTCTGATAAGTTCTTGCCGAATTTCTTTTTGATATATTGATTCTCTTGTTGTAATTTCTAATTGTGTTGCTCATCCTTTTAACTCTTTGATTTGTGAAAGCAGCCTCTGATTAAGATCCCTTCGACAAAAAAATTATTCATCTTTCTCTAGTAAGTTCTTTTCGAATTTCTTCTTGGCAACTTGCTTCTCTTGCAATTCTCAATCACATCGAGTTGCGGCGTCTTCTACAAATCGCACTTTATCCTTGTCTTGCAAGTCAGAATTTCCTTTCCCCAATTCTCATAGTAGATTTTTGAAACCATTTGTCTTGTTAAAAAATTCATTCAATTTACATCCCAGGGTATGTTACAACAAAATCTAGCACCCCCGTATGTTGTAAAGTCCCAAGGATCATGGGGCTAGTTTGTGTAACTATGAAAGGCTACCCACTATCACCTCAATAGCTCTTCCTCAAACTTTGGAATGGTTCTTCTCCAACTCAAGGGGGCTTCCCTCGAGATAGGATTGTTAAGGCTATAATGGGGAGGATCAAAGTGATTTTGTGAAGAATTAGCCTAAGCAAAACAAATGGTTGTTGTAGAATAGAAAATGAATGGTGTGAGAAAGAAATATGAAGGTAGAAACCCTAAGACCAACTGCCAATCCATATATGGGCAAACAGAGTCAAAGTGGTATGAATCCAAGAGGGCATGTGCATGAGAAAGTAAGGCAATAGGGGCTGTTATTCATGCCACAAATCAGCCTTAGCTTGTTTATTTTTATAGCAGAAAACTACCTTGGAAGGCCATGCGTGCCATAACTAAGCATTTGTCATGAATGAGAGGTTATGTTAATCTAACAAAATTGGGTTTATAATATGGTAGCCTAACATAATCACAACAGAAATAAGAGAGTTGAAACCTCAAATTACTCAAAATCAATCACGGTTCATTATAAAGGAAATCACAACATGCCACAAGTGTTTTAAAAACCGGTGAACTGGAACTAGAACGAGCCGGTTTGATGACCAACCGGTTCGAACCGATCAATAAACCGAACCAGCCGTCCGGTTTATGATGGAACCAGCCAGTATTTGTTATAGATGGTTGGTCGACAAGCTAACAAAGGTAGAAGCTCTACAGTGGCAATATGATTCCATGGCAAGTATGGGCACTAACACTTGAAGGGTGCAACACATATCTCTTTAATTTTCTTTTCCTGTAGTGCCTATAACATGTTGTTCTACCCACAACTTCCTAAATCAGACTCAGAAAGGATAGCATCAATGACCTAGCATCGACTAGGACATCTAACACATTTGTAGCCATGTGCTTCACACCATCCACACCTGGACATAAAAGCCACAAGCTGGTGTAGGTGTAGAAATGTGAGGCATAGACCATATCCATGCAATATTTGAACTCGAACCTCTGATGTACTTGTTTTTCCCCAACATAAATCGGTAGTGTATATCCCTACATGCAAGAACTGAGCAACATTGCCTAACATTGGCATACAGATACAAGAACTCTCAACATTGTCTAACATTCTCTAACATTGGCATAGAGATAGAGCAACATTGTCTAACATTTAGAGCCTCCTTGATTATGTATTTATGTTCCAATCTCTAGATATGTATTGCGCTTGGTGCCATTTTGATATATCCATGAGCATACTTTGGATATGTTGTCTCTAATTGTCTCTAATGCTTTGGAAACATGATTTTAAATCTTAAAAATATATTTTTTCGTTAGAATTTAAATATTTTATGTATTTTTTAAAAAACTGATTCATTGAAACCGGTTCGACCGGTTCATTACCGATTTCGGTTCCAGTTCCGATTGGACCCTCGACCGGTTCTGGTGCCGGTTCTGATTTTTAAAACTATGCATGCCACAAGGGTTTCCTAATATAAAATCAATATATAAAATTTAAGTGCACAATAACGCCTCACATCAAAATGAATTTGAGAAACTGCAGTCTTGTACAAAACTTTATACGTTTTTTATGTTGTTTATATTGTACATTATCAGCAACTCTTAAAATCTGGTCACTTTGTAATAGTTGATAGTATCATTTTTCCTATGATAGTGGACAGCCGGTTTTGGGCTTACAGCCAGCAAAATGCCAATGGCATTTACGAATATAATTTTATTCCTTTTTAGAAATAAAATTACTAGCTTATTTCCTTCCACAAAAAAAAACGCCTTGTTACCCCAGGCTAGGGGTAACTAAGGAGATGATGTCTCAAGGCCCGTAAGCTGAAGACATGGAGTGTCGAGAAACAGATGAGCAGACAGAGCCCCTCCTCTCACCACACATCACCATTCATCGACAGCAGCAGCATCCACCACACCAACATGGCCCAAAAAGGACAACAAGACTTGCTTCATGAGGTAACAAGTCCGATCTCGTGGTAAGTGTCATTTTAATAATTGAAACATTTGAGCATGTTGCAAAGAGTCATTTCTTGATTATGAAAACGTTTGCTTGGAATTATACCTTTTGTCTTATTTCACCTTGGTGGTTGACATGGTTTCCTAGTAAGTGGGTCACCCTCGGGGAAAGGGTTGCTACCAGGGGGTCTCCTTGAAGAGTCATCGTACCATTCCTACACATACCTACCACTCTCCACACGTCTTCCCTTTCATTTTGTCATCTTTTGGGTTTTCGGGCTTGTTATTGCACAATCTGTACTTTCCTAAAGCCCAAGGCAAGTGGGACAAGATTGGCATAACACGAGGGGAATCCTATCACTGTCACCTCAATAGGATACCCCTTTTTGTTTAGGAGAAGGATAAATCCACTCCAAGGGAGACACCCCAAGACTTAGTGGTTTGATGAAGGAAAAAGGATAAGGTAAACCACCCCTCTCTCTAGGCCACTCAAATCAAATATATGCCTTGAAGGATGAAGCAAAAATGGGTAAAATAAGATGTCCCTGCCCTTAACCAAGACAACAAGCAAACGTTATGACAGTTTACAAGCAACAAATGATATTAATGCTCCAACAAGACATTAAATTCATGAAAATAAATGCTAGCAGAGAATGTATGTAGCAAATGTCAAGGCTTGACATTTGCTGGTTTATCATCTTTTGTCTTGTTCTAGGCAGGGCTAACACTGTTTTGCAGGTATCTAATACTTGGAAACCATTTATCCTTTCACAAGACCCATCTTCAAGCCTTTCTTCATCTCCAACTTGACCTATAAGGGTGCTCATTCATCATCATCTCACTTTCCATCTCAATCCCCCTAGGGTCACTGGGATTCCCCCCTTGTGGTGATTTCATCGTCACTAAAACGAGGGGAGTGTCTATCTAAGGTGACAGTGGGTAGGTACTCTGGTAGTTGTCTCACCTTTGTGGTTTGGGTTGGGCTTTGCCCAAGCTACAATCCATGTGATAGCAGGGCCCTGACACCAATGTAATGAACCAAAGTTGTTCATATACTTCATATCCAAAATAAATAGGACAACAATGAGAAATCCATAGAAGATATATATAAAGCATTGAATATATAAAATGATTGATTGATGATTACAATAGCATGTGATGTTGTATATAATTATACATAGAATGGTCACATACATGAATGTGCATGTGACCTATAGTTATTTAATATATTATTATTAATATACGTGTAATTGTGTTTGTTTTCTTACCAATTTCAGTGAATTTATCTTGTTGATCTGCAGGTTTTATTACAGAAACAAAAGGAAAGTATAGCCAAAATTCGAACTTTTGAGTTTGCACTTTCACATACAGTTGAAATTTCATTGTTTTGATGTGTTTTCCTCAACTTTTCGAGTATTTTTCCTTGCTGATTTGCAAATTTTACTGCAGAAACAAGGAGAGATTATCATCTATTTGTGACTTTTATCATTTACAATCATAATTTAAGATTTCTAGCTTGCTGTCCAAACATTGTACTTGTAGATTTCTGATTTATTTAGTGCAGAACAGCAGCTATTATCTGTTGATTTGATGCCATGCTAAACCTTGGAACCATATTTGACACCTTGAATCACCTAGAGAAGCTCCACCCCCCCATGTGGTTGGAAAAGCACCAACCCAAAGCAAGAAGAATCCAGTGAGGTGAAATTGACTCTTTTCCTGGAGTTACCTGGAGTCCTTTGTGATCTTTTCAGGAAAGGAATTTCAGGGTGATAACAGTACCAGAGGGCCAGTACCTCAAAATTTGGATCTTCTGCCTCGGCTACACCCAAATTAGTATAAAACATACCCCCCAATTTTGGGGGGCATCCCCACATGGGAGGGCGAGACTGTAGCCCCAAAAACACCTCCGAAAAAAGGGATTTTTACACATTTTAACACTAAAAAGCACACCATCCGTCAAACTGTTGTCAAGCAGTTAGTTGGAGCACTTATGGCAATGATGATTCAGGTTCAAAACTTGGTGGGTGTGCTCCATATATTAACATGGTTGAAGAGGGCCAATTTTCAGATATGATATATATAAATAAATAAATAACAACCCTCTGTTAACCCTAAACCAAATTAAAGACATAAATTTGACTTTCCCATAATCTCTCACTTTGATTTTTTCAATTTCACTCTTGTGGACAGTTTTTCAACAGTAGGCACTTTGTTAAGATGCTTTTCTTATCCCTCTTTCAATTTTGGCAAGAGTTTACATGTTAGTTTCAGAAGAATGCCCTTTATTCTCTGTTTTACTTAGAAAATCTAAGCTTGAAGTTTCAAAGAATTTAAAGACAAAACAATAAAATGAATTTATAAAATTATGACCTTACCACGAATCTTTTCCTTTACAAACTTGTCAACAAAGGTAATCAATGCTTGCCGTGCTTCATAATCTTTTGTACTTGGCTGAAGCATGGTATACACTTCATCAAATAGATCCCCAAGAAAATTTAACGACGATGGAACAAGCTGTAATTTTTTAGTTTCATCCATCTCTAGTTGTTCAGCTCTGCGCCGAATAACTGCAAGTATAGCAGAGGGAAAAAACTTACAATTCACATTAAATTTGAATGTGTTACAAAAACATCATACATAAGGAGAAAAAACATTTACTAAAACTCACCATGAGGAGAAGAAAATGTTAACCCTTTCTGAGCACCAGTCATTGCCTGCATTGCATGAAACCTGGACAAAARATAAAACATATGTGAAGACCTATAATAGGAACACGTCATAAGACAGATTTAATAATATATGCATTTAAAATAGTATTTAAAATTATTACAACATGTGTGAAGGCTAACTTCAAAAACACGCCTTTCTAGTGTGGTTCTATATTTGCAGCTCAGGTAACATTGGAGGGAATAATGGTAGACAGAAGAGGAAAAGGAAGTCATAATAGATGTCTCCTTTRCAGAAAGCAAACTGTCAAAAGGATAATCTTWTAAGCTCATTCAGAATCTATTTTAGATAAAAGCCATTTGGCACTGAGTTACAACAGTGCAACATTTTTCCCTAAATAAAAATGCTAAAACTCTCCTGAAATGTGTTTTCTCCGTAGAAAAACTTCTCAGGCTGTTGCAAGTTTCAGGGAAGTTGATATTTAGTTCATGAAACTTAATGAGACTATATAACATAAAAGAAATTCCATCACAAATCAAGGACTTTGGACTCCACCTTGGGACATTTAGGCACTAGCCCTTTATTTTGTAATTTGAAGCGTCTAAAATCCCACCAGGATGCGTTTGCATGAGTTTGATGGGGCCAGAAAAGGGAATCCTCGAAAGGTTGGAATAGGAGGAACAATTGATAAGGAGAATTGGAGTATAGTCTTAGTGTACTTCATGCAAATTAGGCATTCTACCAGTGATGTAGCTGAGTTGGATGCCTTATATTAAGGTTTAGAAACTCACTTAAGTTTGAACATTAGTAAATTGGTAATCATATAAGATTCACAATTACTAGTTACTGTACGAAGATAGGGCACACACTTTTGTGAATAACAATGATGGAGAAGGAATATAAATCTTTATTAATAGACTTGCATCATTACATCTCGCACTCACATCAAATCACCACAGGTGACACATATTTATAGCAAACCAACTTACCTCTATCATCAACATCTAATATTACATTGCATTGGTCAGAAGTCTCAAATAAACCTTTTATGTGACATCAAATTAATCATTCCTAAACATAAAGTTATTGAGTGTTACCACTATAACATCCCCTGTTAACACGAAATATTTTTTTTATTTTTACCCTCACTAAATACAAACTTCGATATTCTACAATTTTAGAATTTTTCAAAAACTGTTGATGGGAAGACCTCATATGGAATAGCTCCCATCCATCAAGGCAACTAGGCAACTGTAATAAATATTTTTTGTTTATTATGAAATTGACGAAGATATATCTGCAAATATATAATAAAGATTGAATAATGAATAATGATTACAATGAGCCTCATAACAATGTATAAATATACATCGACTAGTCACGAGGTAAAGGGTTGTGTGACCCTTGATGTTTCCTTAACCTAGTTTTTGTCATTATTATTATTACTATTATTATGTTTGTTACATTCCCACCCCCTTGAAGGATTGAAGGATTATTTGTCCTCAAGGCATAGTATATAGGATTCTTTACAACCGAGCATGTTTCTCAACAGTGTTATCTTTGTCTGGTTGTAAGGGTTTGACTTGGTTCTCAATTTGAGTGCTGGAAAAGTTCCTTTGTAGTGTGTGCATCACATTCTTAAGTCTTTTGACCTGGCTGTTTCACATAAAACCTTGATGCTCCTTGGTATAATACTTTCTTCTAATACTAAGGTTAAAATTCTTAATTGATTTTCTGATTTTCTTTGATGTCATTATTGCATGTTCATCTGTGTTTCTTTTCCCTTTTTTATTCATTGTAAATCACTTTTCTTGTAAGAGGAACTTTCAACCCCATTTAATTTATAATTTTGTCCTTACCAATTAGATTCCATGAATTATTCTCGAAGGTTGGTGGTATAAGTGCCCAACTAAATCAACCATTCAATGCCTACGACTATATCCATCTCATTGAGTGGTAAAGCGTAGAACCCTTTTGCAGTTCAAAATCTTGTATTTGTACAAAGATTTTATGACATCTTCCTACTCCTTTGACCTTATGTCCATCAGGGATCGTAACTGTGAGGTCCTTGGTCAAGTATACAAAAAGGTTCAATTGATAGTGAAATTGATGTCTACACGGTTATCAGAACTACTAGAATCTACTAGGGTCGTTACATTCCTTTTCTTTATGATTCCTTTCAGCTTCAATATCTTAGGTTGTAATTTTCCTGTCATGGATGGAACTTACTTGCAAGTGAAATTGTAGGTTTGCTTTTCTCTTTTCTTGGGTCCTAAGTCTTACCATCATTCCTTAGATGAGGTGGAATGTATTTTGTAGTCAATTCTTCTGTTTCTTCTTTTTGATTAACATATTCCTTTTGGGACAATTTTTCTTCATTCCGATTCTGTTGGGTGCATGAGGTTTGATGCAAATTATATTTTTTGCATTGCTTCGTCATTATCGGATTCTAAATTGTACTCTATAGTGATTTCATTTCCTAGGTCTAATATTTCTACTTCCTTTCCATACACTATTCTCAAATAGTGTAGTGAATTTTCTTCACATTGATGTCCTAGATTCCATTTCTTACCACATCTCTGAAAATTGTTTTCCTTCTTTTTGTCCTTTTCTGAGTGGTGACTATTTAGTATCGCTGCAATGGTTTTGTGGACTATAACTGGTTGTCTTTTCTGGTGGTTCAAAGGCTACCCTTTGTTGACTAGGGACCTTCCTTTTGATCATCTTTGGTATGTTTCCAACTTCAACCAAATTATGAGGTCTTGAAAGCCTAAGCTCATTGCATATGCTAGGTTTTAATCCTGCATTATACATTTTCAGCAGTTTATCATATGTAAGATCGGGAAATCTAGTCGCTAGGACTTTATGGGTATAATCATTAGTGTCCCCATTTGGCATAAATAGGCAAACTTGGTAAAAGTGTCATCTTTTTCATCGTCATGAAATCTCTTAAGAAGATCTTCTATGAACATTTGCCAATTTAATGAGAAACCACTAGTTTTCTTTGACCACTATGTAAACCAATCTTAAGCATCGCCTTCTAAAGTGTAAGGATGCCATTGATATCTTTTCTAATTCATTAACAGGTGGGTTCATAGCAAAAATTCCCTCAATCTTAGTAATCCATGTGATAGCCTTTCTATTGTCGTGTCCATCATATTTAAATATTTGGATTTTAATTTTATTTAGATAATCAATGTTGTCTCAATTTCTCTAGTGACTTGTGTTTGACGAGTTTGGGTTTGTTGGCGGCTTTTGGTAGGTTAAGGGTTGCACTATTGACTCATGTGACCTTTCGATTAGTTGTTCAATCATTTCACTATGATCATTAGTTATCTTTGATGCTTTGTCCTTATCGTTGTTTCTCATTCTTATTAAGTCTAGCAATCATATTTTGGAATCTTCTATGAGCTTGTCAATTTTGTCCCCTAATACTTTTTGTGTATCTTCTATAAATTTGTTGTTTGTGTCCCCCAATTCTTTGTGTCCCTTTTCAACATTACCGAGATGGTGCCTTACCTTATTGACTTCATCTCTACAACAAATCACATATTCTTGCAATTAGTCAATAGTGAACCATTTTGGTGTTGGTCTTCTTCCTTGCAAAACTCACATTAAATTTACTTTATATACTATTATATGTATATTTAATTTTGAAAAAATACGAAAAGGTATATATATATATATAAAGTATAAAAAAATATAAATCAGGTGATGAATTTAGGGGGTGCGATCTTTGGTGGATGAATGGGAACGGAATTGAAAAAGGAGTTCATGCAATAGGATAAAAAGGACCATTGGTTAAGAAAAGACTCACGTAGGGAAAACGGCATGCTGACATACACAATCACGAGGGCATGTTGACAGTCGAATTGTGTGGTAGTTGGAAAAGTAGTGGCAATTCACCCTGCTACATGCACATACAACTTGGAGATGGGGCTACAAAGAAATGTAACGACGATTTTACGATGTACAGTGGGGTCACGGTGAAGTAAAAAAAGCACTAAGCATATGGATTTTGCAGGCGATAATGGCAGCAACGGACAACAGTACAGAAATTTGCTAATAGTGGCAGTGACACAAGAAGGAAAAAAATGACCACTAAGAAGGAAGAAAAAGGCAGTGACTATAAAAATAAGTTTACAGATGTCTGATGACAAGAAATGAAGATGGTGCTTGACCCAATGGCCAAATCAAAGGCTCTAATAACAATGCGATAACATTTCCTATATATTATGAAATTGACAGAGATATATCTGCAAATATATAATAAAAGATTGAATAGTGAAGGATGATTACAATGAACCTCACGATGGCATATAAATATAGATCAATTAGTCACGAGGTGAACAGGTGTGTGACCCTTGATGTTTCATTAACTTGATTATTATTATTATTATTTGTAATGTCCCCTTCCATGTGATAGTAATGTCCCCTTCCATGTGATATTGACCATGGGGGACTTAGTAGCCTAGTTGTTCCCCCTAGGCTATAGTCTCATTGGGAAAAAGGGGAGTAAGAGGGTAAAAAAGGGGGTCACCAAATAATTAAAGTTAATTTAAATGGGTGACAAGGATTAAGGAGAAAAAGGCAAACTGGCTTTATGAGTTAATTGGAGAGAAGAACCTTAGAAAGCCTAAATAATAATTTGAGGGAGATTTAGAAGATGGGATAAAAGGGAATGAGGGCGACTCACTCATTCATTCTTGATCATTTTTCACTTGCATCTTTGATCTCTACAGCTTGAGCGTTTTGAGGGTTTTGAGTGAACAAACCCTAGAGATCAGCAAGGAGGTGAAAGATTCCTCTGCTCCTGATCCAAGCTTTGGCCAAGGTGGTGAAAGATTCCACCCTCACCATTCTATCCAACTCAGATCAGTTTCAGCAGTGAATTTGTGGAGCAGGGGTGCAACCTTGAGGGTTTCTGCGGGATTGGGGCACACTGTCAAGGAAGAAGAAGTTCGATTTGGTTAGAGGACATTGGATCTGAGAAAGATCTTGTTACAGGAGTGTTGGCCATCCCTATAGCGACCTTTCTCATCATTCTTTGGGGGTTTATCACTCCATATTTATTTATTCTCATAGTTGGCCGAGTTTACGTGAAGAAGGGTGCACCTAGGCATAGATATTTAGAGTGTTGGGGTTCAGATCTACAGCTACAGCCAAGGAAACCCATCATAGGTGATAGCCATCTCATATCCTTCGAGAATACAACATTATTTCAGAGGTTGGATGCCAGATCTAGTGAGGCCGAATTTCCAAGAGGGATTTCCAACCAGAGAGGGGCGAAACTCACCCAGAAGACTATTGCAGAGAGCAAAAGGGAAAGAAATTGATCTTCCAGATCTTGCATGCAGTTGTTGGAGGTTCAAGGGAGCTTATATCTCTCTTTGTTATTGTATCTTGGAGCTATTCTCAGCCACACTCATTATTCTTCCATATCTATTCCAAATCTGTTCATCTCGTGTACTAAGGTCAGCTTATATATTAAATAAAATTCAGATCTGAAGTTTTGTGGCTATTCTCTTGTGTTATTCCTATTGTATCTTGTTGTTTATCAGTTGTTTCTTTATATCAATCATTTACTTACTGCCAAAGACTATAAATGCACCACTAACGCAACTCAAGAAGGAACTGTTTGACAAAATAACACAACCAGAAAAACAAAATTTCAAAGATTTCCACGAAGATCCACTTGGGAATCTTACATTATTATTATTATGTTTGCTACAACAACCGATCATAGTGCCTCTTAGTTTTCTAGAAGAGCCACCTAGGTGTTGAAATATTGTAACTTCGAAGAAAATTCTACCTCTGAGAGAGTTGAATAATATTATTATATTATATTTAATTAGGCCCTATTGTGCCTTGATAGTTAATTGTAGATTAAGAGGGTAAAGTGACAAGACGGCCCAAACCTAATTATAGGCTGGCCAGACCACTATTTATAAGAGAGGTTAGTGCCTCATTTGGACATATACACACCTAGCTCTGCAGTGCGCAAGTCTTGGAGGAGAAGTTGTTGCAACTGGGGGTGACGTAAAAGAGGGTTTCTGCTCTATCTCTTGGTATTTCTTGGTCAAGTGGTGCGCTACTCTTCCTAGTGAAGGAGTAGAGGAGGATCTTCTGTTCGGTCTTTGGTCTATCTATATTGAGGAAGTTTTGCTCGATTTTCTCCCCCACAAGGGTTTCCCAGGATAATCTGTGTGTCTCTATTGTTTTTGTGATTGCCTCTCTTTCAATGACCTTATTTATGCAGCTAATGTGCTAAATGATTATAATAATAAAGAAGAATCGTAACTGCTAGTTGTATAAGTAAAACTTCAACACTAGGTACGTCACACGTTCAATGCTACAACCAATAGACTTCCTAGGAATTGCTTCTCCTCCATACCCAATTATTGGTGCTCTCGTCAAGGTGTGATCACCATCATTTTATGTCAAAGGTAGAATTCACCTAAGCAACCTTCCATATTGAACATCGACTACCTAAAGATTTGCCTCGTAATAAACCAATCAACAATACACATACTTTGATTCATACAGGTAAAAACTATAAAATTTCTTCTTAATCTTCTTCTTCATCATCTTCAAATGTCAGGCATCTATCCTATATACCAAAAAAAACGTCTTTTGGGGGTTAAGGAATTTTCTTGTATGGTTTCTTCAATTAATTGGTCTCTTTCTATTCTCTAGTTACCAGACCATTGAAGAAATTTTGTGGTAGAAAAATCATGATCAATGAGGACATTGTATTCACAACAATAATTAACAAAAACACATATAATACATAATATTTAAATGACTAGCAAAAATAAATATAAAACGTCATGCGAAGGACAATGTTAAAAAGAAATTTGTCATAAAAAATTTATTTGATGGGTAGGAGTGCCCATCAAATTTATACCCAAGGGGAGACTCGCACATTTGGACCTTTCGGGACCCCCTCTTTCATAAATAAACTCATTGAAAACATTGTAAAGACTCGTGATCCCCCTAATGAATGATCTCAAGTCATCCCAAAAGAGAGGATTGTAATCTCATTAATAAAATCAGTGGGGCTACAAAGCACCCACTCTTCATCCCCCCTAGCATGAACGGTGTTCTTGTGTGATTGGAAGTTTTCACATTTTTGGCTTATGTTTACAATTTTCACTAACTTGAGAAGCTAAAATAAACCATAAAGTTTATCACAAGCACCGCAAAACATTTAGAGTAGATTTCATTTTCTTAGATTAGTTTAGTTAGATTTCAATTTCTAGTTAGATTTCCTTTTCTGCAATTTATTTTCAGTTTTTCAAGTTGGAAATAAACCATCCCCTCAGCTCCCCCTAGTATTGTTCCTGGCTCTTCCTCT
>ML816439.1:63324-79989 GCA_009831015.1 Picea engelmannii
CGGAACCTTAAAAAAAACCTAGCTATACTTGACGGAATTCCGCGAAATTTCGCGTGCTGTCTTACATGGTCATTTACAACATTCCTAAACACTAGCTACCTAGGAATCACTTCATTAGAACGCCTTTCGCCACTTTGGAGGATCTATTGGGTGGGAGTGAAAAACTCAAGGGAGATTAACCCGGCTGGTTAGGCCACATTAACCTCCTGAGGATAAAAAACACTCAACGAAAGGAACTCTCCTAATGAGGAAACCCTAAGGCAACTGACCTAACATGATCCATGTAGACATATTACAATATTAACCCACGCAGGGGTGCGGTAATCCCGCTTACAAAATTTGTGCTGGAGGCAAAAATGCCTAGTAGAACCAAACTGTCTTTGACATGTTAGCATCTGATGATGCATATCTTCATGGCACATGGAGTTGACCACCGTTGCTAAATGGGCGGTCAACAGGACCATTTGATACCCTACATTTCTCATCTTGACTCATCTAAGAAGATGTACAATGCCCTAACTAACCTCTTCTAAGTCAGAAATATTGGACAAGTAATGAGTCTGAAGAATGAGCTCCGTGATCTGAAAATAAATGATGATGACATTATAACATCATACTTTGTAAAGATCTCTCAATGAAGAGATCAACTACAAGCTATTGAAGAAATCATTTCAGAAAAGGAACAAGTAAATATAGTACTTAATGGCCTTCCCAAGACTTGGGATGCATTTGCCGCAAGCATGAACACAAGAACGGAGTATCCCACATTTGAAGAACTTTAGACTTGTTGTGCACAAGAAGAATCAAGGATTAGCGCAAAAGAGAAATCCCAAAAGAAAGATGATGATCAAGCCTACACAGCAAAGTTCAAGAAATTCAGGAATAAGAAGTTTGGCTCAAGGAAGAAACCAAATCAAGAAAGGGATATGTCAAAAATACAATGCTTCAACTGTCGAAAATATGGTCACTACAAGAACCAGTGTCTTGAGTTAAAGAAAAGGAAGGAAACACACAAAGCAACAGTTGCCAAAGAAAAGGAACCCTCAAAGAAAGTCAAGCAGGATGAAGTAGACTTTTTCTTCTAGTCAAGGTAACAATATTCTTCTGTAACCTAGTCCTTGTACATACCATGTTTACATAGTTCCTGTACATATCATGTGTATCTATTTCTTGGAAGATAAGATGGTCAATGTCAATGAAACAACACCTATGGAAGAATAACAAGATAAGGATTGCCATCACAATGACTACTAGTCAAACAATGTATCTGAAAAGGATGAAATACATTGACAACCTTTGGTGACAATTCCTGCAAATAACCACTGCCAAATGGACCGCAATCATAACCAAAATTGAAGAAACCAGGAAGGAGTCAGACCAGAAAGAAGTCAATAATCAAGAGGAAACTAGAATAGACTTATGACACTTTGCAGAAAGCAATAAGGATGCAGACAGAAGCATGGACTCTCTCAGATGGAGGGAGTTGATTGCATAATTCCAAAAGAAGAGTATGCATATTGTTCATTCAGGCATGAAGTTGTGGTGAACCAATCTAGTTCACTACGTAAATATCCAATATAAATAGGACAGTACGCAATAATCCATTTAAAGATAGTAAATATATTTAATAATAATTGTATAAGAATGAATAAGATGATAATGAGATTACAAATGAGGAATGAGGGCTTGTATATATATCCCGCACAGCGGTGCCCTTTCATAAAAGACATGACCTTTCATATGTCATGTCTCTTCATAATTAATAATTACTTACTACTTATTTATATTTACATATTTATATATATTTATGTTTGTTACATTGCCTTCCCCTTAGAAATGCTTTGTCCTCAAAGCATGTTTATGGAGATGCTTACTTCTTCGTTCTGGCTTGCAATGTCTTCGCATGACTCTCTGTTTTTGCTGTTGTTAAGATTGATGATACCAAACAATATGAATGACGAAGAGTTGAGCAGAACTGTCGAATTGTGAAGGGTTCAAACCATCCTAATTCAATCTTTTGCAGAATGTTGCACTTCCACGATGAATGATTATCATGAGATTTACTTGGGCTGGTATCAATATTCTTCGGACGATAAGTTAGTCGTTCTCATCATGGATCTTCCATCGTTTGTACTCCAACATCTCTATATGTTTTTTCTTCCACTGGATTGGCATCTACTTGAGCTTTAATGTCTAGATTTTCAAGTTTCTCTTCTTTCAATTTTCTGATTTGTTCTAATAGCTCGTGATTGAGGCTTTTCGAACGAGAATTTTCTTCATTTTTTTCTGATAGGTTCTTCTCGAGTTCTTGATTCTCTTGTTCCAACTTCTGAACACATTGTTTTCGAACCTTTGACTTCTTGATCTGTGTAAGTAGTTTTTTACTGTGTTCTTTTAAACAAGAAATTTCTTCACTTTTAAGTTTTATCATTGATAACTTCATCAAATTCTTTTTGCATTCTTTGCATTGCTTTTTTATTTTCTTTAAGTATCACTTCTGAGATATCATTAAAGTCTTCTGGTGTTACGGAATCTAGCTCCGATGTGGTGTCTTCTAATGTTAGCATTTTCTCCTTATAGGGGAATGTCACAAACTTTTTCTTCATATTTAGTATGAAGCTACCTAGACTTTTAAACCAAGGTAATCCAATGACAATGTCAACTTTTTCTTGATACATAGTTGTAACATAGAATTGAGATATATATACTCCTATTCATCAATCGTCACTTGTAACTCCTTAATTTGATAATAATCTTCCTTTCTAATTATATTAGTCTCTGGAATTAATAATTGATTTGCCAAATCAATATTCATGTAATTTGCATTATAGTCCAAGCTAATAACAATGTTTACCTCTCTTCCTTGAATACTTCCCTTTAATGTCGAAAACCCGCAACATACGATTGGACAACCTTCATAAGTAAATCTTCCTTTCGTCATTTTAGAATTATCCCTTTTATCTTCCATCATTTTCGAATTATCCTTTTTATCTTCTAACTTCTAAATTAGAACATAGAGATTACTTTTATAACCCCTTTTTATGATATAGAAAAACCCTTTTTTATATAAATTCCTTTTTAATGTGTTTAAAATATATGTTTAAAAAACATGTATATTTCAAACTATTTAAAATATATATTTACAACTTTCCACTTTATAAATATATCTTTTGATACTTTTGGCTTTTACTGTCATAAATTTTAAGGTTCGTTTTTTAACTGGCTATTACTTTAATGTTGAAAAGGAGCAACAGTATACTTCTTGCCAGCACGTTGGTTCTGACTTTGAAACCCCACAATTCTTTGATTAGAATCTTTACCCATGGCAACGATTATAACGCAACTAACCTTCCAACGCCGAGAGCTACATAACTCATTTCCGGTGTAAGGGTGGCGCTTCAAATCTTAGCGTTTAGTATTTTGGATTAACCTCTCGAATACTCTGCCTTGTCTTACAACAATTCTGGGTTTTCCCTCGATGATGACGATTGGACACTTTCACGGCGGATTGATGTTATCCTCGGTAGCACTATTATTCAGATCCGTGTGGTTTGAATATTTTAAATTTCGAGTTGCATAGTGACAGTCTCATGCTCAACGGTTTGACAGATAGAGTGGTCGCGAACTAATCTCCTTGGACAGTGGTTAGATAGCAGAGCAATGGTGTGGTTCCTTGTTACAGGTCGTGTCTTTCCTCACGAAATTTTTCAGCTTGACTTGGTCGATGCTCTAGTAGTTACTATCTTGATCTGCAGTTGTACACAAATTCCTAAAACGATTTTCGCTAATTACTGTCTTATAGGCTCCAAGATGTCTAGATATATTTCTATCTTGAACTGTAACGTTTGTTACGTTATTTTTTTATAACAAACAATTTTTGGTGTGCTCTGTCTGGATGCTTCACAGGTGATGGCAGCGGAATCTTTTTTTTTTCTTTCAACGAAATCTCAAATTGAATGGCCAAAGGTTGTTTGTGGTCAATGACAAACAGTCAGAGAAACTCTGATAATATAGGGTTTTGCTAAAATCCAAATTAGACAAAATCTGAATAAGTGAGGCCAAAGGCCAGTATCAGAAACGAAGCTCTGATACCACTATGGTGAACCAAGCTAGTTCACTATGTAAATATCCAATATAAATAGGACAGTACGCAAAAATCCATTTAATGATAGTAAATATATTTAATAATAATTGTATAAGAATGAATAAGATGATAATGAGATTACAAATGAGGAATGAGGGCTTGTATATATATCCCGCACAGAGGTGGCCTTTCATAAGAGACATGACCTTTCATATGTCATGTCTCTTCATAATTAATAATTAATTATTACTTATTTATATTTATTTATATTTACGTATTTATATATATTTATGTTTGTTACAGAAGCCGGTATTAGGAGGGAGCTAATCTCCACTGATATGATCCATTGAAGAATCTGTAAATACTATGAAGTATCTATCCATGTTCTTCATTGGAAGTAGCAGCCATGATAAGCAACACATGTTCAGCTTGACTCTAGAAGAAATCTTCTTCGAAAAGAAGCCTTGAATATCCTTAGTTGTCCATCTACATTTATGTTCCTATGGCGAAAGGAAAAAGTTGGAACCTTCAGGAAGGGCGGGCATGGAATCTATAAGAGATTCCATGGACTCCAATGTTGAAGAGGAACATGAGGAAGAACATGAAGATTCCAAGAAAGAAAGAAAAGCCAAAACAACCAATTGAACCAGTTATTATACCGAGAATCATAAGACTACCAACATGGTTTGAACCCACTAGAAGTAGTCAAGCAGAAGGAATGGAAGGAAGCTATGATGAAGAACAATGTATGTGAGAAATTGTGAAAAAGACTTATGAATGGAAGCATTGATATATACAAGGCGAGATTTGGAACTAGAAGGTTCTCCCAAAAGGAGGGAGAAGACTATGATGATAGCTTTTTCCAGTAAACCAGTTATACCTCTATCTGAGCCATTATATCTCTTGCAGTATCCGTGGATTGGAGTTTTACATCAGTTAGATGTAAAAGATTGTTCTTCCCAATAGATCAATTGAGGAAGAAGCATATGTAGAGCAACCTCAAGGTTTTGAGGTATACCAAAAAAAGACCCTTGTATGCAGATGGAAGAAGACCTTGTATGGATTCAAGCAACTTGGTGCAAAGCCTCTCATGTACAACAAAAGCGTGGTGAAAACTTCCTATGACAGAGGAAGTGTATCGAAATGGTTCTTCTGAAGTCCGGGATAATAGTTTGCAAATCTATGGCAAACTCCCATGATGACAGATCTGAAGACGTTGAGAGACTCCGATCCAGTAGACCCATCCCTGTATCAAAAATTGAATGGCTCGTTGATGTATTTGGAGAATACTTAGCCAAATATTTTCTTTGTTGTGAAAATAGTTCCGAGTGAAACCTAGCCATGAGAATTGAATAATTGCAAAAGCATGTCTTGAAATGTCTTCGTGGGACGTTTGAGTTATGATATACAGCTGCATAGATTTATCGATTCAGATTGGGCGGGGAGTGCAGATAACAGAAGATGTGCTTCTTGGATATGTTTCAGATTGAGCTTTGTCATGATATCATGGGCTAGCCAGGAAACAGAAGTCTGTTGCACTAAGAACTTGAGAAGCAGAATATATTGCAGCTTGTGATGCCTGTAAGGAAGCAATGTGGCTCCGTAAGCCGGTTTTTGGACTGTTTAATCAGGTGTTGGATTCGACCGTGATATATTGTGATAATCAGAGTTGTGTGAATCTTTCAGAGAACCCGATGTTCCATGACAGATCGAAGCACATTGAGATCAAGAATTATTTTCTTCGTGATAGAGTCCAAAAAGGAGAAGTGGTTCTCCAGTATATCTCCACATATGAGCAGATAGAAGATATTTTGGGAAAGCCTCTGTCCAAGATGAAAAGTTTGCGTACTTAAGGGACAAGCTAAGACTCGTGGAGATGACTTCCTTATTGGAAAAGGAAGTGATTACTCCCAGGTTGGGAGGAAGCACTAATATGTTATTGCTATATGAACAGTCATTTTCCAGTTTGGAAAATGGTCCAAGTTGGGCAGTCACTTTCCAGTCCGAAAAGTGGTCCAAGATTTCTGATGGACAGTGAATTTCCAGTTCAGAAAATGGTCCAGAACGAACAGTCATTTTCGTAACGAAAATGGTCTGATAGATTGTTGATGTACTATAGACAGTGATTCCCCTTGTGGCCAGTGTGGGGGAATCGTCTAGGACAATCATTCTCCTTGGCAATCACTCTGAGAAGTGGTCAAGCAGAATGGTCCGCCTCTCCAGGCAGTCATTCTTTCGAAGATCACAGTTGTGAACAATTTCGAAGAATGGTCCAATATAGGAGATTGGTGCAAGACAGTGATTTCCGTAGGAAATGGTCCGGACAGTCATTCCCTAGGGCAGACTCATTCTCTCCAAGTTGCACTGTGATTAGTGCCGGAAGTATGGCCTAGTTAGGTTTAATGGTCCAGGTTCAACAATCAGGGACAGACATTCCCTAGGGCAGACTCATTCTCTCCAGGTTGCACTATGATTAGTGACGGAAGAATGGCCCAGTTAGGTTGAATGGTCCAAGTTCATAAATCAAGGACAATTATTCTTCTATGCTTGAGAAGAGTAGTCCAGATAGCCCATGGTTGATGTTTAACTTTCTGAGGGCAGATGTTCTTTCAGATCTCACAAATGCGAGTGGAAGAATGGCCCAAATGACTCAGTTTGCATCATGATATTGTTTATACAAGTTGATATCAAATTAAATGATTGTTGTAGAGATTGTATGTCTCTGGACAGTAGTTGTATGCTACTGTGGTGTATGTGATCCACTAGTAGTGACTGTGTGTCACTGGTTACTAGCAGCGTGCTACTAGGAGTGGTTATGTACCATTGGATAGTAGTTGTATACTACTACTAATAGACACAGTTGTCTTCTATTGGATGGCATTGTTCTGATTGCCATGGAGACTATCTATTTGGATAGTGATGATGGTGCTCGTGATTTGATCATGAGATAGCATGTGTGGCTATGTTGATGCTACCGATTGAATGGTATGTTTGTGCTCAAGACCATTGACTTTAATACCTCCCTAGCTAGGAGGGAGTGTTGATATTATGGTAGTTGCAGGAGATATTAACCTCTACATGTAACCTTTGACGAGACCAGAATATTCTGGGAAGCAAGAGAAACCCTAAAATGTTGGATAATAACCCTAGAAGACAAGTCGACTCAAGAGATTAATTAATATTGAGTTATTAGTCTCTAGGAAGAGAAGTCGGCCCAGTTAGGTGAGTTGGAGCAGTATAAATAGAGGGCACTAGAGCTCATTTGTTACTCTCACTCTCACAACTGCATAAGGAGAAGTGGTGCGCATGACTGGAGGAGAGTTGCAGTTGTTGCTGTGGTAACTTAGTCTTTGGTTATGGTTGGACTTTCTGCTTGGTTATGGTTTGGACTCTCTACTTGGTACACTAGCTTTGGAGAGAGGTACGCTACCTTGGTTGGCTATTGGTTCTAGGGTTTGCTTCTGAAATTATTCTATCTGTCAAGGTTAAGGCGCTCGAGGGTGGCGGCCTTTATACCTATGGTTGGGTGACAATATTGTTATATTGTCTACGGCGAAACGAGCACACCTATTATTCTAACACCCTAATGGTTGTAGCATTAAGTTTATAATAGCAAAGAGAATTATTAGGCTAGTCAAGACGCCCTTAGGGCACAAACAAGCTTATAGCAAGTAGAATCAATTCTAATTTGGACAATTGCAATATCTCAACAATTCATGTATACCAATGCAACGATTTTATATCTCCAATGCAATCTAGACTAATGCTTAATCAATTGGGCAATGGAGTCTCTTGTGTAAGAGCTAGTTTTGTTATTGTTGTCGCCTTATCCACACCTAGGAGACGTGGAAGAAATCTTCAATCCATTAAGTGTGTCCTTGGGGGCAAGTGAGAGTTAAGGTGTTGTCACCTAATCCTCAACTCCTCCGTCTAGGCTAACTCCTAGCGAAGCCAAGGGGGGTAGTCCCTAACAAATATACTAAGGCTTGAACTAAACTAAGTACAAAAATTAATCTAGGAGTTTATTCTTTCATTAACCAACATAAAGCAAAAATATACATAGATCAATTATTCACCACGATAAATATCAAACATAAACTTGCATAAAAGGATACTTAAGACACAATTGTTAGATGCAAGTGAATTCAAATTTGCTTCCAAGTAAATGACTGAAAAAGAAAGTGAAGCATATGGCTTTGCAAAATGTGTAAATGAGACCAGTGCCTTAAAGGTATCATGGGCAATGTAGATCGCGTATTTTATTAAGGTAAATTAATGGTAGATTAATGAAAAGGTTGTGTGGCCTCTTTAGAGGCTACTTCTTTGTTGGAAACATGCGGAGAACTTATCGAAGCCCTAGGGACCTCACCAGTAAGTTCACTAAAGGTGTTGGATGTCCAAAACGAGTGGGAAGCCAAGTCTCGAGAGGGCCCGCCTTACTTCACACACTCCCTTTAGGCGTTTTCTCACGCATTAGAGTAGCAACTATTGAGATTTCCCTAATTATTCTATCACCACTGACCAGCGCAGCGTGTATGAAACTTAGTCCCAGCAAATCGAGACTAGCTCGCAACTGGAAGGGTCAGGAACCACACTAGGAGCTGAGGGGAGTTGTTTATTTTAAACAAATAAGCAAAATACTGAAATTGAAATGTTTTGTAATTACTAGAGTCTTCATTGACCAGTCTCTTTGGAGGATCTGAGGAGACGGTTTATTGCCAACTTTGAAATTGCATAAACTTGAAGCTAAATACCAACTAGTACTCTACTTTGCGAAAATGAAATCTAATCTAAATTGTGATTTATTTTAACCTTTAGAGCTGATTGTGAATTTACTTGAACAATTAAATCAAAGGAACAAAACTTGAAGCAGACTAAGACAAGATCAAAAAAACACAACACACCCCCCTTGGGGAGAAAAGCAAAGTGAGGCCTCCTTTGGCTCATTGATTGCATTCTCTCGGTTACAATTTGCTCTTTGAAGAGTCTTTGGATCTCTTAAAATGAGATGTGGACCCTTATAAATGGATCAAAAATGAAAGAAATGTTTTTTACAACAATTTTCAAAGATATAGGGCCACTTCGGGGGTCTTGGAAGCTTTAAATCTTTAATTTTTGACAGTGTATCTCCTTGTTTTCGCACAGACCTGTACAAAACAGCAAGCAAACAAAATGCAAATATGCCCCAAAACACTTTAAAGGTGTCTTGAGGTGTTAGTAGTAAAACCCCAAAATTTCCCTAAGTAAATTTGTTGAAATTTTTCAAGAAAGGAACCAAATAATCAAGCTAGAAAGCTTGCTTCCTTGGGTCTTTTGCTGTTGTTTTAAGACAACAAACTACAAGCACTAAATTGTCCAATATTTAATTGAAGTACTTTGGAAAAGAAACTACGTTTATCCTTTGAGAATTTAGAAGCAAAATTTGATAAAACTAGCCTTTTCTAGTCTAGATCATATGCTTTAAATTGAAACCTTTAGATGCAAAATAAATCTAGTTTTCTTGTATATACAAAACTGAAATGAGATGTATTTAAACTTTAGATCAGATTCAATTGATTTGCATATAAGAATTTAAAATAACCAAGAAATAAGAATGAAATTTGAGAAAGAGAGAGAAGGATCTTCAAAGCCTTGGAACTTTGGGCAAGATGGAGTCCCTTTGATGGATCAAAAAGGGTCCTTTGTCTTTCTTGAGAGCTTGAAGGAGCAAAGAGTGCATCAAAGCCTATTCTCCTCTTCAAGTAGTGAGATCCTGCAAACTTAGATACTTCTTGGCAATAAAATATTAGTGTAATAGTGTTCTTGCATAAGAAAATTTAGGAAAGCATACACATTAACCGAAATGAATATGCAACATAAACATTCACATACAATAAACAATAAAACCACAAAGCAATCTAGCTCTTCTAGTTTTACCCTTCTTGGAGACAACTCCACTTGAAGGCCACAAACCAATATCCAAGCAAAAAGAACAACACAAGTTACCTCACAAATTAGCACACAAGTTACCTCACAAATAGCCTCCAAAGCCTTTTATTCCAAAATAGAAATGATAGTACAATGATTTACAAGAGTAATCCTTCACTAGCTCCAACTAGCTTTACAATGGGTGGATGCTCCAATTTATAACCAAACAAAGAGATGCCAAGAGGAGGAGGGCGATCACTTGTGAGAAACAAAGCTGCCAAGTGTAAAATCGAATGCCACTTGCAAAGGAGAGTAGAGGGAGGAGGTGACACCTTGCTCAAGGGAGCCACCTCACTCAACCATCCATCCATTCTTCACATGTGCAAAAAGGAGGTGTGCACCACTTGTCTCAAGAGAGGTGCGACTCACTTGGGAGAAGCTTCCCTTCACTCGTGGCTTGCCACCTTACCCCAAGTAACTCGCCCTTCACCCTTAATCATCTCACTTTTGTCTCCTGGTCAATGGGTAAGTGGAAAACATGTCCCTGACAAGTTTCCAAAAAAATAGCATTGTTGTTTTTTATTGATTTTTTATGTCTTTTTTGGGTTTTTTGAGTAAAATTGATTTTTAAATGATTAAAATCACTAATTTTACTCAACCAAGTGGGTACTTATGTAATATGGGTGCTCTAGGTCCAAAAATGAACACCCCCAAGGCATATGAAGTCCCCTAGTACCACTTTTTTAATACAAAAAAAAATCCGTTTTGTGGAAAAAATTTAATTAACTAAAAAAATAAAAAAAAATCTAAGGGGGACTTAGGTGCACATTTCCATAAGACTTTAGGAGTATGTTTAGCCTGGTAATATACATTAGACACTAGGCTTATATCCATGCTAAGTCCTAACCATGAGTATATACTCCAGCTCTGGAGGAATTGAGTGAAAAAAACTCATAAATTATAAATTGCCTAAAAACGGCAAAATATAATTAATAAGTAAAAAAAACACTCTAGAGTAACAACTCATGCCTAAGTCGAAGGTGGCTAAGACCTTTTACAAGTTCATCATGCAACATCTCTTATTACAATTTTTTATGGAAAATGTGAAAAAGTTGGTCTTATTGACCGGCTAAACTTTTGAACTCTGAACTCTGAACAATAATGTTCAATCTTTGACGGCTCGCTAGAAGTCCATCCTAGTGCAACTTTGATGGATAACAGTTACTTTTCTACAAGTGTAAGCCTTTTTACTCCCTAGAGAAAACTAAACTAGCAAGGTATATCTAGGAGGGTGTAAACCTTCTTACTCCTCCTAGCAACCTTTGCATAAAATATAGCTTACTCAATGATAACAAGTAGACTTGATGGAGGGTGTATGCCTTTATACTCCTCCACGTGTTTAGACAAAATTAGCTTGACACAAGAAGAAAAACACAATTAATGCACAAAATCCTTACCAATTCCAAGAAAAAGCATGAAGAAACCCTTTCTTATCAAGCATATTCCACCAAAATACCAAGAAAAACCCTTCCAAGGGATAGCGCCTCACTTTTATCACCAATAGACAAGTACTAGTATCACAAAGAAGTTTTCAAGAAAGAGATAGAGCAAAATGCCCAAGTAGGGCGAAAATTTCAGCCATACACTATGTAATTCTCAAGTGAGTTATGTTCAAAATGACAATGGGGTGACCTCTTTTAATAGGAGGTCACCTAAAACCCATTTGTCCACAATTAAAAACGTCAACAACCAATTAGGGAGGCAAACCTCCTCTATTTGACCTTTACAACTTAAAATTAGAAATTTGTAAAGTAAAAACCCTTTTTAGGGCTGATATCACGCCCTAAAGGGTGATGTAGGGCCTCTAGGAGAGACGTTGAGCCTTTGATGAAGGACGTGGGGCCTCAAAAGGCCATAAATCATGCCACCAAGTGCTCTATCATGTGTCAAATGTCTCTATGTCCATCAAACCAAGTTACACCACCATGGACGATGAAAACCCCATCGAAACCCTACCCTGTGTGACATCTAGGGCATCAAGTGTGACATTTTAGGCCTCCAAAGGCCAACGTTTGTGTGCAAGAGGATGGAGTGTGATCTCTTCATGGTCTCTAAGTGCTTCCAAAGGCAATGTTCCCTATCCCATGGTCCAAAGAGAGGGAGTGCATCATCCAACCTGTGGGTTGCATGCCCCAAATGAAGATCCAAGTGACCTTGTGCCTTCATGAAAAGACTTCCACCTGTCAAGGCCCTGCAAAGACAAACAGATTCGCCCTCCAAGGGTCCATAAGTCACAATATCATGCCAAGTAAGCTATATTTAATAAAAGAACCACCCAAACATGTGCATCAAATTCCCCCTTTTCAAAATAAACAAATGTTGAAAGACCTTATACAATTTGCCAAATTTAGATATGGGAGGGGTGCCATAATGCCCTATTAGATGAACCAATTCCTCCAGTAGGGTATGTTCCAAAGGAGAATCCCTTCTAGATCATGTAGAGAATGTGAAGTGGATGGGGTTAGATTTCTAGGTATGGGGTTTCATGACATACAAGGGTTTGTATTGTCTCATTTATGGGCACCTTTGTTGAGGGTGAGCCACATCCTTTTTCTCTTTTTGTTTTTAAAGCATATTTTTCCAAGCCCTTTATTAGCCATTTATTTTGCATGTGTCACCAAGTTGAAGAAAATATGGGGCACTAAAAAGGAAATGCATAGCCCACATACGCTCTACCTTGGTTCACATGCCTTTCCAAGTTGAAGACAATAAGGGGGACTAAAAAGGAAATGCATAGCCCACAAACTCTCTACCTTGGAAACTGTTATTGATTAATTAATTATTTATTTTATGGGTCCCTCACTTTTTCTGAGAAGTGTTTCATTGCTCTCGGGATCCCAGGGCGAGCTTTTATTGCATGATGTTTTTGCTAGGGCGCCTCCGAGCCTAGTGGCCCTTTCTTCCCATGAAATGAGATACATGCCCTTCTTGGGTCAATATGCCCGAAAACCTAAAAGATGGGGAAACGAAGGGGAAGAAAGAATGGAAAGTGGCAAGTATGAACGGGAATGGTACGATAACCCTTCAAGAAGACCCCCCAGTAGCAACCCTTTCCCAGAGGGTGGCCACTTACTAGGAAACCATGACACTCACCAAGGTGAAATAGTGCAAAAAGCATAATTTCATAATCAAGAAAGGATCCTTTGCAACAAGTTCAAATGCTTCAAATATTAAAATGGCACTTACCACGATACCGAACTTGTTACCTCATGAAGCAAGACTTGTTGTCCTCAGTGGGCCAAGTTGGTTGTGGTGGATGTTGTTGCCATTGATCGGATGGTGATGTGTGGTATGAAAGGGGCCCTTGCTTGCACATCTGCCTCTCGGTACTCCATGTCTCCAACCTGAGGGCCTTGAGACATCATCTCCTTAGTTATCCGTAGAGATGAGGGATAACAAGGAGCTTAACCAACTAACCTCTAACATCAACAAATAATATTACATGGCATTGATCACAAGTCATTGATAACATTTTATGTGACTAAAACTAAACACTCCTAAACATAAAGTTAGTGATTGTTACCACTAACAATTAGTAATTGAATTCATTATAGGGCAATGAACAAATATGATGTTGGAGTATTAACCCCCTGATTATATTTAGGTGACATGAAGGTTTTATGATATGGTCACTTTATATTTCAGTGGTTCCTGAGATGTGACCAATGTAGTATGAAATGTTAAGGTTAGAGGTGTTAAATTATTGAACTTGATTTAATATGCAGATTATTTCTTTAATTTCTTCAACACTTTGATTCCAGCTTAATACATTTCAACAAAACAAAATCATAATTGAATAGCAATAACCATGTAGATCCCCGAGCATGCACATCAACAACACTTATACCTTGGGGAAACCCTATACAGGAAGAAAAACCCCAGCAAACAATCTTATTTTATTGCAAGTAATATGCAAGATCATGTACAATAAACCACCATAAAAGTACCTAACTGTGTGACCAGCAAACAACAAAAACTTCACTGTCCTTTACTGCTGATATAGACCAGCACTATTGCTGTCTTTTACTGTTGATATAAACCAGCACTGTTGTTGTCTTTTACTGCTGATATAAACCAGCATTGTTGCTGTCTTTTACTGCTGATATGCACCAGCACTTATTCATTGTCCTGTACCCACTGTGTGGAATAATAGACAGCAGTACTAGACTCCTTCACTGCCCTGTCTCCTTCACTCTAGTGCTGCATAACAAGTGAATGAGGAAGAGGGGTCGAACTCTGTATATATAAGGCGCACGAGAGTGAACTTGAATTAGTAAGAGCTTGCATGTCTTTACAAATCGAATTGTAACTTGACTTGACTAAACTTTGCATGACAACTCGCCATGCAACTTAACATGCCAACTCGACATGCATGCAATGCAACTCAACATGCATGCAACTCCGACACGCAACTTGACATGCATGCAAAGCAACTCAACATGCAACTTGACATGCATGCAACTCGACATTTACAACTTGAGTTAGGCAACTCGAATTAGACATTCAACTCGACTTTATTTTCATGGTGGATAAGGTTACACGTGCCAACGCACTAGATCAATACATTTACATTATTTGCATAAGGAGGATTGTTTGTTTCTAGGTCATAGGAATTGAACATTCAACCTTACTTTTGCTAGATGCCTTGACTTTTGCTCATGGCTCACAAAGGTTGTACGTTCCCCCTGAATTTTGCACTAGTCTGTCTATGCTCACAGAGGTTGTACGTTCCCCCTGACTTTTGCACTAGACTGTCTATGCTCACAGAGGTTGTACATTCCCCCTGACTTTTGCATCAGAGTTACATCTTGACTTTTATCTTAGACTTACAGGGCTTCTTCCTTTGCCTTGGCTAGACTCACAAGATCATATAGCATCTCGTTCGTCCTAACTTTTGGTTTGACTCACAGAGGTTGTACTTTCCCCCTGGCTTTTGTCAATACCTCACAAGACTGGTTGATTCTCCAAATCTCCCTGGCTAGCCTCAGGGTGGCCCACATGGCCTCTCATTGGAGAATGACTATCGATGTTGCCAAATTTAACAAGAGGTTAGGAGTTAAATCATTATAACCTACTAGGGGTACCACAAACTGCTAGGAATAATGATCATTTGATATGGTCATGGTTAATAGCATTAATGCAATGTTCACTTGGGAGTTTATTTGTATGACCAAAGTGTGCTTATGTGTCCTAGGTGATAGATTCCATATGATGTTGACATGCCATTTAGGGAAGTCAATAATGTGAGATGCCATAATGTGTAAGAGAGATGTATAGGAATATGTAAGATGTGTAAGACAACATGTTAGAGTTGTTAGGAATATTAGTAAGGAAATATGCCATGAACACTTGACATGGAGAAATCCCACCAAAGCTAGCAAATTAGTAAAGGGCCCAAAGATTCATGGGTTGTAAAAATACTTGTGTTCATATGCTTTGTGTATGACCATTCAATTGACGTAAAGATATGTTAAGGTTTCTCATGTTTCTCCTTCCCCATGCTATGTTGTAATATGGGCATCATCACCCTAACATAAATGTGTTATGTATGGTAATTTATGATGAGTGAGAAAGATGTATCTATTGGGATTTGGGTACCTTGGAAAGTGGTCCCCATGTGCTTATGAGTCTCTAAGCACAAAGGGGGGGACTATTACCCTTGTACTATGTACTTTGTGTCTAATTTCACTTTGACTTGGGAGATTTAAGTCAAAAGTGAAATTTGGTCACTTTAGCCTAAGGTGACAATTAATTCACAAAGTGGGTGAATTAATAGGCGTAAAGTGGAAACTATGGAAACTTAAGTGAAGTGGGTTTTGAGTTGAGATATATGTGAGATGATCTCAACCATTGATTAGGGATGAGATGAGATGATCTCATCCATCCATCTTTTAGGTTTCCTTATGCTTCCTAAAGGAGGGCGCAAGGGGCAAAGGAGGCATCATTTACTTGTATGTTCACCAAAGGAGCTTGGAGAAGGGCAAGAGGATGAGAACAGAAGAAAAGGGTGAGGAAAGCTTGGGCGCACATGGTCATGGAGGGCTCATGGATGCTTAGGCCTCAGTTATTTGATGGTGATCACATCTGCTAGGAGGAGGGCGCACCATACGAGTGGAGTGCACAATACCTGGTAGCAGTTTCGCTTGGAGGAAGTCAGTTCTAACAGGTTCAGTGGAGAGGCAGCACAGAGGCACATCTTTAAGTGCAGGGATTTCTTCATTGGGTCAAAGAGGAAGGAGGGCGCTTCATTTCAGTGGAGAGAGCAACAAAGGGAGAGGGTGCACCAAGGATTTGGACGCATATCTCACTGGATCTTATGGCAAGGCTCGTGAGGAGCTTGCTATGTATACAAGTTCCTTTGTATTGTATTACTTGTTGTATCTGATGCTTTGATCATCATTATATAGACATATATCCCAAACTGGTTTTCCCTGGGGGGGGTTTATCCAAGGTCATGTTGACCAAAAATAACTGTGTCAAATTTATGCATGCTTAGAAGTGTAGATCAGCATTTTAAAGTTCAAAGATCTAGAGGTAGTGTTATGTGTTTTAATGTATTATGCATGTGCTAACATTGAGTAAAGAAAACACTTGCAAGGGCACCTTAAAAGAGC
>ML816439.1:80039-96405 GCA_009831015.1 Picea engelmannii
CAAAGATCTAGAGGTAGTGTTATGTGTTTTAATGTATTATGCATGTGCTAACATTGAGTAAAGAAAACACTTGCAAGGGCACCTTAAAAGAGCACTTAACCATTAAATATTGAGCAGAAAGTTTGGTGACTGTTTGCTGTCCTCGAACAGCAAGAGAAGATAGCCACACAGTTGAAACTTAGAGCCATACTAAGGTCAAGGACAGACCTTAGGTGGCAGCCTCATAGGACCTCAGAAAACTCTACAAGGTATCAGAGCCAATGGTGGCTTAGACTTGTTGATTTTGGAACACTTTTGTGGGCAGTTTTGTGAGGTTTTATATTAGATTTGTTGGTTGTTTTGGACAACAAGTTTTCAGTCCAAAACAGTGGGTAAACTTCAGATCTGAAAGTACTTCTCATTCAGTGTCAGTTGGACAGCTCAGGGCAGATTTTGGACAGCTAGTTGACAGTGTTTGTGGACAGTTGTGGGATTTGGGTACCTTGGAAAGTGGTCCCCATGTGCTTATGAGTCTCTAAGCACAAAGGGGGAGACTATTACCCTTGTACTATGTACTTTGTGTCTAATTTCACTTTGACTTAGGAGATTTAAGTCAAAAGTGAAATTTGGTCATTTTAGCCTAATGTGACAATTAATTCACAAAGTGGGTGAATTAATAGACGTAAAGTGGAAACTATGGAAACTTAAGTGAAGTAGGTTTTGAGTTGAGATATATGTGAGATGATCTCAACCATTGATTAGGGATAAGATGAGATGATCCCATCCATCCATCTTTTAGGTTTCCTTATGCTTCCTAAAGGAGGGAGCAAGGGGCAAAGGAGGCATCATTCACTTATATGTTCACCAAAGGAGCTTGGAGAAGGGCAAGAGGATGAGAACAGAAGCAATGGGTGAGGAAAGCTTCGGCGCACATGTTCATGGAGGGCTCATGGATGCTTAGGCCTCAGTTATTTGATGGTGATCACATCTGCTAGGAGGAGGGCGCACCATAGGAGTGGAGTGCACACTACCTGGTAGCAATTTCGCTTGGAGGAAGTCAGTTATGACAGGTTCAGTGGAGAGGCAGCACAGAGGCACATATTTTTGCGCAAGGATTTCTTCATTGGGTCAAAGAGGAAGGAGGACACTTCATTCCAGTGGAGAGAGCAACAAAGAGAGAGGGCGCACCTAGGATTTGGGCGCATATCTCACTGGATCTTGTGGCAAGGTTCATGAGGAGCTTGCTATGTATACAGGTTCCTTTGTATTGTATTATTTGTTGTATCTCATGCTTTGATCATCATTATATAGACATATATCCCAAACTGGTTTTCCCCGGGGGGGGTTTATCCAAGGTCATGTTGACCAAAAATACTTGTGTCAAATTTATGCATGCTTAGAAGTGTAGATCAGCATTTTAAAGTTCAAAGATCTAGAGGTAGTGTTATGTGTTTTAATGTATTATGCATGTGCTAACATTGAGTAAAGAAAACACTTGCAAGGGCACCTTAAAAGAGCACTTAACCATTAAATATTGAGCAGAAAGTTTGGTGATTGTTTGTTGTTCTAAAACAGCAAGAGAAAACAGCCACACAGTTGAAACTTAGAGTCATACTAAGGTCAAGGACAGACCTTAGATGGCAGCCTCATAGGACCTCAAAAAACTCTACAGTATCCAATGCAACATCAATAATAAAATCTATCGTTTGTTTTCTCTCCAACTCTCAATGCTATTGTGTATCCACCCTAAAATGAACATGGTATCAAAGCACTATTGGACTTGAGCCTATGATCAAATATTTAAAGAAGTATGTATGTGGTCGAGTTCAAAAAGACAAGGCATGTAGAAAGAAGATGTTTGATCACAACCACAATAGATTATGTGGTAAAAAGAGAATCTTGAACATCTATATTCAAACAAAGAAATGCTCAGTTGTATTGTTTTCCCATGCTCAAGGAAAATGTCGAACAAAAATAACGAGATGTCATTTGAGATCCATTCTAGTTGTTACAAAGTTTTATTCGAGCATAGATCACCAAAAATATGCCTTCACTTCAAATATATTACAAGACGTTTTTTTATCGTTTTGTATTCAACTTGTTTAGGTAACAAGAGTGGCAGAAAAATACTTTAAGCATAGAAGAACGACACACTATCATATATAGACATATGTTTCAGTGAAGCCCATTAGGGAACGTATGACAGAAAACAACAAACTTGACAAAAGCAAAAATGTCGGAGGCTAATCTAGTGGTAGAAATGTTAGAGCAAGGTTAGAGACCATAAAGAGGGCAGAGATGTCAAAGGAAACCAGCCCTCAATATCAGTGAATAGTGGTGCTTAAAGTTTCAAACCCACTTCATACTAGAAGTTTGCAAACCACATAATTCCAAATGGAAGGTACTTGATATTTTCCATTTTAAGAATCTATTTCCTTTTGTAAGGATTGTGAGTTTCAAATTTCCATATCAGAGAAATTAAGAACAATGACCACAAAACTTGGGCCATGGATAAAACTTTAAAATGTCAGATATTGTATATATTGGTCACATTCTTTAAGGATGAAATAGTCAATTTGCCCACCTAGCACGAAACTATCAAAGTAATAATAGTGAAAATTCTAGATATGAACTGTGTTGAAGTTTAGAAATGTTCGAACGTGGTGGGACGTGAGCATCTACCAGATTGGAGCAGACTGTGGGATGATTTCACTCAGGAGGAGATCCGAGAAAGATCTCAAAAAGGTGAACAGAAGACAGACAGAGCTGATGAGAATGTTGCTCTTGCAGCAAAGAGCAAGAAGAAAGGAAGTTTCGGAAGAGACTTGAGTAAAGTCAGTTGTTATTGTTGTAACCAGTTGGGGCACCTTGCCTCTCATTGTCCTGAGAGGAAGAAGAAGAAGAAGGAGTCAAAGGGGCCTAAGACAGCTGCTACAGCAGCCATGGAGGAATTTGCTTCAAAGTTTGATAGAGAATTTTCTTTGGTGACCCTAGTTTCCAGTGTCGGCAGCAGAGGATTCGGAGGTGATGTCAGATGGATTGTGGATAGCGGAGCCTCTAACCACATGACGGGAATATGGCGAGTATTCCCAGATTTCACAGAGATTGATCCTGGACGACAGGTGGTAAATGAAGGTGGTATGGCGAGAGTTGTACGTGGAGTTGGGAATGTCAGATTCCAACTCGAGTTTGGGGAACTCTTGGAGCTTGATGGAGTTCTCTTTGTTCCAGGGTTGAGTGTTAACTTGCTCCCAGTCTCAGACTTGGAGGATGTAGGATATTGCGTATTGTTCAAGAGGGGAACATGTCTTTATCTACAGGTAGAGAGTGGACCCGGTAGAGCTGCAGTTGATCAGTAACCGAGTGAATAGGTTGTATATGTTGAGAGGACAGCCTTTGATGTATGATTCAGCATTGGATGAGGAGCGTGAGGAGGCTTCTGAGACTGCGGTGGCGCCAAGGTATCAGTCTTGAATTCTGAGAGAAGAGAGCGAGTCTTTTCTGAGCACTGGCAGAAGGCTCAGCTAGGTTGATCGAACCGATGCTCAAGATGAAGTGAGCTCAGGGTTCCGGGAGGTTGCCAGGAGAAGATCTTCTAGTTCGAGTTATGTGCAGGTGTTGAGGATGGCTCCAGGTTCAGAGGGAGCTCCTACAGAGCACAGTGTGAGGGGACAAGATGATGGAGATGGCAACGAGTACATCCCTCGCTAAGAGGGAGTGTTATCTTTTTAGCTCGGGAGGTACTCCGCATGTTTTGTCTTGTATGTGGATGTTACCTTAATGTTTACACTACCAGGCACTTAACTTTGTAATAGTTTTTATAAAGTTGTTTTAAGTGGTTCTTTTATTAAAGTGACTTTTTAATAAAGTGTACCTTCTATTTTTAAAGTGACGTTATTTTCATAAAGCACTTATGTAATAAAGTGAAAATCACTTTAATTTTAAATGAGACATTTTGGAGGGAATGGATCATGACCCTTGATCTTGAAAAAGGCAAGATCTAATGTTGGCCTTTGGATCTAGGGTTGGGAAGGTGAAAAGACACTTTGGGGGGAAAATGTCATTTTCAGATTATAAAAGAATGCATTGGGTAGTGTGCAAGACATGTCGAATGTTGAGAAGACATCGAGAGGAGATTGAGAGAGATTTTCTGAGTATGCTTGAGAGAGGAAAGTGAGCAGCAAAGAGGGCACGTTTTCCAAGGAAAGAGGGCACGATTCCCGGAAAAAAAAATTGTGAATTTTTTGGCCGAAATATTTTCTGCTGTGGGAGGCCGTATTGTACGGATACACACAATTTTGTACATTTCGTACAACCATACGGATTTGGCATGGAAATCGAGGCGATTTTTGGCATGGTTTTTTAGGGGGATTCCAAATTTTTTGTGGCAAGGGCCGTACGGAACAGTCCGTACAGGTGACTGTGGGCACAGAAAGCGAGGTACGGAGAAGGTCGGACAACGGTACAGTTTTGGCACAGAAAACGAGGTAGATTTTTGTGGGTCGGATTTGGTGTTGTGAGGTATTTTCCTTGGCTGGAAATGTTATTTTGTTGTTGATATGTACTTTCCTGAAGCATAATAATAAGATCTCTCTCTCTCTCGTTGGGTTTCCCCACATTGGGGTTTTCCCTGGCATTTGCCTAAATTTCTGTGTGTTATGGGTTGTTGTCCACTGTGTATTTCCACTGCATATTTTGCTTAGCAATGTGTATTTTTGCTTATGGAAATTTTTGATTGTGGGTTTTATGCATTTCTGAAATTTATGAAAACCGTTATCTCTAGGTTGCTAAGTGTTTGACAGAATATTAGCTTGTTGATTTTTGTCATTAAAAATCTAAATGGTATCTGAGCTTGGGCTCTGAGTGACAGTGGGCAGTGTGATTCTTAGGCAAAAGGGTGTGATTGTTTTACTTGAGTTGTGACAGGGAATATGGTTGCAAGCATTAGATATGAGGATCGATTGGATGGCATTTCCAACTACTTGCAGTGGAAGGTTCGTTTGTAAGTCGTTCTCAAGGAGAACAAGATCTATAGTTATGTCAACTCTGTTGTAGCAGCGCCCGCAGCAGATCCTGTTGCTTTGGACTTGCATGAGGTCAGGGAAGCCAAAGCTCAGAGGATTATTCTGGATGGGGTGAAGGATCACCTTATCCCACACTTGGCTGAGAAAAAGACTGCCAAGGAGATGTGGGATGCACTTAAGAACTTGTTCGAGGCGAAGAACGAGAACCGAAAGATGGCTTTGAAGGCTAAGTTGCATGATACCAAGATGGGTAAGGAGAAGAGTGTCTCTTCTTATCTTACCCGGGTGGCTCAAGTCAAAGATGAGCTGGCAATTGTTGGAGAGGTCATTACGGATTCTAAGTTGGTGAGAATAGCCTTAAATGGCTTCACCAAAGAATGGGAAGTCTTCGTGAAGTGCGTGGTGGGACGTAAGCATCTACCAGATTGGAGCAGACTGTGGGATGATTTCACTCAGAAGGAGATCCGAGAAAGATCTTAGAGCGGTGAACAAAAAACAGACAGAGTTGATGAGAATGTTGCTCTTGCAGCAAAGAACAAGAAGAAAGGAAGTTCCAGAAGGGACTTGAGTAAAGTCAGTTGTTATTGCTGTAACCAATTGGGGCACCTTGCCTCTCATTGTCCTGAGAGGAAGAAGAAGAAGGAGGAGTCAAAGTGGCCTGAGACAGTTGCTACAGCAGCCATGGAGGACTTTGCTTCAAAGTTCGATAGGGAATTTTCTTTGGTGACCCTAGTTTCCAGTGTCAGCAGCGGAGGATTCGGAAGTGATGTCAGATGGATTGTGGATAGCGGAGCCTCTAACCACATGACGGGAATATGGCGAGTATTCCCAGATTTCACAGAGATTGGTCCTGGACGACAGGTGGTAAATGAAGGTGGTATGGCGAGAGTTGTACGTGGAGTTGGGAGTGTCAGATTCCAACTCGAGTTTGGGGAACTCTTGGAGCTTGATGGAGTTCTCTTTGTTCCAGGGTTGAGTGTTAACTTGCTCTCAGTCTCAGCCTTGGAGGATGTAGGATATTGCGTATTGTTCAAGCGGGAACATGTCTTTATCTACAGGCAGGGAGTGGACCCGGTAAAGCTGCAGTTGATCGGTAACCGAGTGAATAGGTTGTATATGTTGAGAGGACAGCCTTTGATGTATGATTCAGCGTCGGATGAGGAGCGTGAGGAGGCTTCTGAGACTGCAGTGGCGCCAAGGTATCAGTCTTGCATTCTAAGAGAAGAGAGCGAGTCTCTTTTGAGCACTAGCAGAAGGCTCAACCAGGTCGATCGAACCAATGCTCAAGATGAAGTGAGCTCAGGGTTCTGGGAGGTTGCCAGGAGAAGATCTTCTAGTTCGAGTTCTGTGCAGGTGTTGAGGATGGCTCCAGGTTCAGAGGGAGCTCCTACAAAAAACAGTGTGATGCGACAAGATGATGGAGATGGCAGCTAGTACATCCCTCGCTAAAAGGGAGTGTTAGCTTTTTAGCTCGGAAGGTACTCTGCATGTTTTGTCTTGTATGCGGATGTTACCTTAATGTTTACACTACCAGGCACTTAACTTTGTAATAGTTTTTATAAAGTTGTCTTAAGTGGTTCTTTTATTAAAGTGACTTTTTAATAAAGTGTACCTTCTATTTATAAAGTGACGTTATTTTCATAAAACACTTATGTAATAAAGTGAAAATCACTTTAATTTTAAATGAGACATTTTGGAGGGAATGGATCATGACCCTTGATCTTGAAAAAGACAAGATCTAATGTTGGCCTTTGGATCTAAGGTCGGGAAGATGAAAAGACACTTTGGGGGGAAAATGTCATTATAAGATTATAAAAGAATGCATTGGGTAGTGTGCAAGACATGTCCAATGTTGAGAAGACATCGAGAGGAGATTGAGAGAGATTTTCTCAGTATGCTTGAGAGAGGAAAGTGAGTAGCAAAGAGGACACATTTTCCAAGGAAAGAAGGCACGATTCCCGAAAAAAAATTCCTGTGAATTTTTTGGCCGAAATATTTTTCTGCTGTGGGAGGCCGTACTGTATTGATCCGTACATTTCCGTACAACTGTACGGATTTGGTACAGAAATCGAGACGATTTTTGGCACGATTTTCGAGGCAGATTCCAAATTTTTTGTGGTTGTTTCTGGACCGTACAGAACAATCTATACAGGTGACTGTGATCACGAAAAACGAGGTACAGAAGAGGCCGGACAGCGGTACGGTTTTGGCACGAAAAACGAGGTAGATTTCTGTGGGGCAGATTTGGTGCTGTGAGGTATTTTCCTTGGCTAGAAATGTTATTTTGCTGCTGATATGTACTTTCCTAAAGCATAATAATAAGATCTCTCTCTCTCTCGTTGGGTTTCCCCACATTGGGGTTTTCCCTGGCATTTGCCTAAATTTCTGTGTTATGGGTTGCTGTCCAGTATGTATTTCCACTGCATATTTTGCTTAGCAATGTGTATTTTTGCTTATGGAAATTTCTGATTGTGGGTTTTATGCATTTCTGAAATTTATGAAGACAGTTATCTCTAGGTTGCTAAGTGTTTGACAGAATATTAGCTTGCTGATTTTTGTCATTAAAAATCTACAGTTGTTTACCCAAAAATATGTGTCTCTCGTGGTTGTGATTGTTGCTATCTTCTACATTATAGATCAGATTTATTTCTGTTGTGCATTGTTTAGTTTTGTGAAGAAACCTAGTTGTAACCTAAGAAAAACAATTTCAGAAAATTATTTAATGTGCTAAGTAAATTTCTGAGTGATATATTGTGAAGATTTCTGGTTCATCTTGCTGGGTTTTAGAAATTTCACATAAGAGGCTTTGGGAGGCTTCCCGCAAAGTTTCACTTCACCTCAAAAAATCTCGGGACCAGTGCCTAAACAGAAAAAACTAGGTGAAGGTAGTAGTTAATTGTTTAAATGACTTGTTGAACTAATAGATAATGCAGAAAATATATCAACAAAACAGCAAGCTAAGTTATCCTAATCCTCCCAAATATTGGTTAAGATAATGCACAAGGAAGGGTTAAATGCTCTTACCACTTCACGAATGAGTTGTACTATATGTACCTTGGATAGAGTGGCTGGTAATTAGATGTTTCATCACTGCCTTGTTATATCAGACCTGCAAAAACAGAGAAAAACGCAGAAAACAACAAGGAATATGGCCTTTTGAGGGGCCCCCCCACAAGTGTATAATCACATTAGATCAATAGATCTCTGGGTGGAAAGGATAGGGCAACAAGGTGTGAGTGAATACTATGCCCTATAGCCTTCAGATCTACAGAAAAGATAGTTTCTAGGTGGCTGGAAAATTACCTCTGCAGATTTGGGGTTTCAAATCCCCCTAAGGTCAAAACCCAAAAATGCTACAGCCCAAAAAATACTTGTTGGGGCTGTATTTTTCTTCTATGTTAACTAGGAAATAAGAGATATAACTTGTGAATCAAATTTGGAAAGTTTATGTAAGGGTTTGGGAGGTGAATACTTACAATAGTGCCCCTTATGTAAAAATGAGTGTAAATTTGAATGTATTATTTGCTGTAAATAAACAGATCTGCACACTATTCTTCAAAAAACCCTTGTTATATGTGTTAAATAAATCCCAAAAACTCAAGGGTAAATTTATCTTGGGGTAGGGAAATTCCCAAATGGAAAAATCCCCAAGATCTACTAGCTTGTAAGATATAAAAATTAAGATCTAAGCTAGGGTATGATTTTTTGTATTTTTATAATAAAATGAATGATTAAAACTTTTGGAAATAATTGGTTGAAGAAATTGAGAGATAACTTTACCTTTTAGATGGCTCTTGGTTTGAGAGATTATGACCCTGCAAGTTCAAGATTGACCCTTGGATGGATTTCTAGTTGATTGGATTTCGCGTCAAAAGACTATCGCCCCCAATACTAGAAATTATAAAAGATAGGTTGCTCCTTGGATTTGCTAGGAATGCTGTTTGACGGATGGTCTCCAAGCTAATCAATCAACTTGGGTCAAAGCGATAACCAACCACTTGGTTGAAGCCACTTCCAAAGAAGTCGGTCCGACAACTTGGGTTTGTTTCACTAGGCACCGACAAAGAAAAGAAATAGACGAAAAGATTGTTTCCTTTCCTCCATATGCCTATGTAGCTCCTCAATGGATTGATTGATTAACTTTTGCAATTATCCTGAAAAAACCCTTGTTAAAGCACAATAAAAAATATCCTTGGCCAAGAAGAACAAGCATTACAATATAGACAATCCACAGTGACACAAGAGAATTGAATTCAAAAATTATGGCATTATGATCTCACAAAGTTTCCAACAACAAATGAGAGGAGGGGCTAGCCTTATATAGAAATCTTTTTAACGATTATTTTCTACCTTCCTCGTAAAATAATATCTTCTTGGTTTGCTCATCCACAATTGGTTGGAGGCTAAGCCCATTGAAAAATAATTTTTATTGCATAGATCCATGAGAAAAATGGGATAAAATCCTTCTTAGAATTGTTGACCATTGAAAATGTCCCAAATAGAGGCTCGATCCACCAAGAGATAAGTCATGTAGTCTTGGAGAGAGTGAGATTTGGTGGAGAAAGTGAACGTTGGCATTGAAAATGGCCAACGTTCCCTTTTGGAGACAATTTCTTCTTGAGCAATGAGCATAACGGCTATATTTTGTCCACATTCGATCAATATTCTCCCAACAGCTAGTTTGACCACTCGATCCATGAGAAGAGAGGTACGATTTGACCAAAAGGGGCCGATTTGGCTTTTTAATGGCTTGAATAATCATTTTGCTTGGAGAGAGTGCATCACTGAGTTGCTAAAAATCCTCCAACGCCTAATAGACCACAACATTCCCTTCATTTGACCATTTGACTTGGGAAATGTGCTCAACATCCCAGTTAGAAGAGAGGGGCGACTTTCCTTTGAGAGGGCCTATCTCCCTTAAGAATGCATCAATCCAAAAAGTGCAATATGGGTTTTGCTTGTAAAAATTTTACAATCATTTTGAGTCCATGTTGTATTCTTGCCTCCAGGAACCAAATGCATTGGGATTCGTGAACTGCCTCAAAATTCATGCAAGGGTGATTACTTTGTGAGACTGCCATGTTGTGAACTATGAATGATAAATGCACCATGGCCAAGAAATGCATACAAACTCAATATAAAATAACCATGTGGGAAGACATAGGTGTGCATGACATGGACCGGACTATGCCCCACAAATTGTAATCACCCCTACATAAGACTCATGGCTCCACACAACTCATGTGTCTACGATAGATCCACTCCAAGGCCTCCAATCCCATCCAGGACGAAAGACATTGAAATGGGGACTAAGGAGACTAATCATGGTCGAACTAAGTCTGGGAGTCCATACAACATCGTCCACTATAGAACAAGTACAAGGGTTTGAAGTTGAAGATAGAAAGAATCATGTTTGTAGGTTGAAGAAAGCTCTGTACGGGTTGAAGCAAGCTCCTAGAGCTTGGTATGGCATAATTGATAGTTTCCTGATGAGCTTGGGATTAACCAAGAGTAAAGTTGATTCTAACCTTTACTTCAAGGTTATGAATGATGAGCTAGTTATATTGTTATTGTATGTGGATGACTTATTCTTAACAGGAGAAGAAAAGCTCATCACAGATTGTAAGAAGAAGCTTGCTGCAGAGTTTGAGATAAAAGACCTAGGCCTGATGCATTATTTCTTAGGTCTTGAAGTTTGGTAGAGCCCAGAGAAGATCTTCCTTAACCAAGGGAAGTATGCAGTTGAAATGCTAAAGAGATATGACATGTTGGAATGTAAATCCATGAACACACCCATGGAAACAAAGTTGAAGCTCCTGGTTGATACTTCGTTAGAGTTGGATGATGCTACTCTATATAGACAGATTATTGGTTCGTTGATGTATCTGACAAGTACCAGGCCAGATATATGCTTTGTTGTGAACACCTTCAGTCAGTATCTGGTAGAGCCCAGACATGTTCACCTTGTAGCTGCAAAGCATGTGATGAGATACCTTAAGGGTACGTTGGATTATGGTCTCTGTTATACTGGAGAACATGACTTCAGACTGTATGGTTATGCTGATTCAGATTGGGCTAGAAGTGCTTCTAATAGAAAGATCACTTCAGGATGTTGTTTCAATCTGGGATCAGCCATAACTTCATGGAAAAGCAGGAAGCGATCTAGTATTGCTCTCAGCACGGCAGAAGCGGAATACATTGCAGCATGTTCCGCCAATTGTGAATTCGTATGGCTTCGGAAGTTGTTGACAGGTCTATTCGATCTGGATATGGAAGCCACTGTGATTCTATGTGATAACCAGAGTCGCATAAAGATGACGGAGAACCCAGTGTTCCATGATAAGTCGAAGGCATCACTACATTCGTGATATGGTGCAAAGGGGAGTTATAAAGCTCCAAAATGTTGGCACAGATGAGCAAGTTGCAGATGTGTTGACCAAGCCTCTGTCTCATGTGAAGTTTGAGTACTCATGAGAGGTTGTTTTCCTCCCACTAGTTTGTTGTCCGTTTTTTCAGTCGCGAGTCTAAAAGTGTTGTCTTGTTAAGGGATGTGTCAATTCGCCACACAGTTTAACCTGTAGAGTGAAGTTTGGATGAGGGTCAATTTAGTTGTCTTCTGAAAAATATTTGATTCTTTAGGACGGATAGAACAGAAGAGACATAGGAGAGTCTTGAGTCACCTTGATGTTTGTCTCTTCGTCTTCCTTATTGAGTTTATTTGTTTCGAGTCATTGGTCCCCCTCGTCAAACACTAGGGATATGGTGTCTTTCATTCATCTTGGTCTTTACTTATTTACTTCGCGCCAGGGGAGAGGATTTCATCATTGCCTCTTCTCCTTGCAGATCATTCCTTATCAACTACAGCACATTATCTGGCGGATGGTCTAGAAGTAGAGTACCTTGATGGTCGTTAGCCTCATTTGGAGCCATCTCGCACCTAACAAGGATGAGCATCATTGGGCCTTGATTAGGTGATCCTTGTCAGTGTTCAACATTAGCACATTTTTCACATTGACGGGTTGTACTCGTACCTTAGGGCCCACTGGCATCATTAGTAAATACCTTCATGCCTAGCATGTGTTTACATTATTGGCATCTAACTAGGAAACCTTTTCCCAGGTGTCAACTTTGGCTCATTTTCCACTGAGAAGGGTGTACAAATTTGATGGTTGCAGGTAGAAGACTTGGATGAGGCCCCCATTTTCAGCAAATCAACAGAGGGGCCATGTATGCATTTGACTCCATTTTCCCATTGGACATGCATTCTGGAATCACAAACTATCTTTGGGCTCATACATCCTCATATACAAGCATTCTTCATCATCGAGAACCTTTCGCAGTTACAGATCCAGAGATTTTACAGGTTCTCGGCATCCCACAGGGGGATCACGTCCCCTTGAGTTGCCATTATTAACCCCTAGATTTTCTCACTTGGAAATCTTGGGGTTAGGGGCCAATGTTATACTTATCTACTAGCATTCAGATGGTTCTACAGAGACAACACTTGATCAAGTTGAGGTTGATTTTTGTTGAGGGTAAGTACAGAGGTTGGTTGGGTAGTGGTTTTGCTTCAGAGACAGATTCAACTCAGTTTTCCATGGTTCACAGAGAGACATTGTTGCTTTTGGCCAATTTCATATTTTTTTGGACTTTCCTATTTTTTAGGAGGCAGTGTCCGAAGGCTCGCATGACATTTTCGAGCACACGGTATTGTTCCTGATTACATTCTAAGCCCAATGAACCTTTTCCAAGATGTTGTTCAAATACTTTATATTTTTAGTAGGTGGAGATCGAGAGGTCAGATGGTGGTTCTAATTGTATTTCCGGATTCCTTACAAAAAATCAAATCCAATGAGTATATTTCCATTGACTTCCAAGGACTTTCTATTTTTGGCAGTGTCTATTTTTAGACAAGCTATTTTTTGCAGTGGTCCCAGACACATTTGAGGTATTTCCGATTTTTTAGGGAGACTGTTATTTTTGGGCATGTCTATTTTTGGCAATGTCTATTTTTAGAAGAGGTGGTCACCAGGCTGAGTGACACATGGCAGTCTCCGAAAAATGACATGTGGCAGATTGGTAGAGCACTCAGATGAGTTGGCATCCATGTTGGATGGATGAGTCATGAGGAAGGGGGCGCCCACCTTTTTCTCTCTCTAAGGGGGGCAACCTACCTTTTTTTTCTCCCCCTTTAACTCTTTCACCCACTAAATCCCTAAATTCTCTCCCTAATTCATACCTCTCCTAACTTTACTCCCCAATTCCCTTTTTCTCTCCACTCTTCTCTCTTCCACCTACCTCGACCACTTTCCCCTTTTCTCTCCCTAACTCTTGCTTCCCTTAGATTCTCTTCCCCTCTTCACTCCACTCACTCCTCAATCAAGGGGGGCACCTCTCTCCCTATCTAACCCAAGGCACCCTCTTTCCTCACTCATACTCTATATAATGAAGTGTTTCTAATGGTCAAAGGGTTTGATATTATACTTCAGCAGCTCAAGATTTCAGAACTCTCTTCTCTTCTCTCTTTCTAGCTTCTGATTTTGTATGCAGGGATCACTACTACACCATCTTTGTACTTGTTTCTTGGCGCAAACAGCCTCCTACATTTGCAGAAATAAAAGCTTGATGTGCTTGTACCGGACCTTCTAGTTTTGCGTGTGTTTTAGCTTGTGAACTGCATCATTTTTCAGGAGTTATCAGAATATCATTTGATCATATATTTGTTGTTTGGTATCGCTTTCTTCATCATTTTCTTTGCTGCTTTTGAGTAAAAAGTTGTGGAAATCTCACCAAAAACAATTAAAATTAAAATTTCTGAACCTTGGCTGTCTAAAAACAGCCATAAACCTCTTTATTTTGCTGCTGTTATATTGTATTTGCTGTTGTTGTCTTGTTTTGCAGATTTACAGGTGGCAGACAGCAAGCAAAGAGGCCAGGGACACCCCCCTGTGGTTGGCATGCACCAGCCCAAACGGAGAGGACTCTGCTAGTGACATTTTAAAGGCAGAAATTCCTATAATTAACCTATTTTCTGTGCAGATCAAGAGTCATTTTAGATCTGATTTTGGGTACAAACAGCATATTTTAATCATTTTCAGATCTGCCCATAAGTGCAGAAAATTGGATTAACACCACCTAGAGGAATATGCGAACTGGAGAAGGAAGAATAGCTAAACACCTTGACCTTTTCTCAGTGAATGAAGCTTTTATAGAGGATTCAATAAGATTTAGATAGTGGCTTGGTTCAGGTGGAGAGTCTAATCATATGCCTATTTTTATGGAGATTGCAAAAGATGGGAAAAAAAACCCCAACCCATTTAAATTTAATTCAAATTGGCTTGGGGAGGATGATTATGTAGCGATAATAAAGGAGTCGTGAAAACTTTTTGACAATTCTTCTCGAGAATCCACAACGTCACAGTTTGTTAGGAATCTAAAGAGTATCAAGCAATTATCAACAGAATGGGCTCACAAGAAAAGAGTGAAGGATGATTAGATGTTAGTGGATGTGGAAGCTCAATTGGAGGAGTTGTATAATAGGGAGTAGGCAGGATTTCCTGATGAAGTTTTTAAAAATGAGGTGAAGGTTTTAGAACAAAAGAGAAGAAGAATATTGGTAGATAAGGAGGTAGATTAGAGGCTTGAGAGCTAAGCATTATGGTTGGCCAAGGAAGATGTAGAAATATAAACAAGTTTGCTAATCACCAAAAGATTGTGAATATAATATGGCAGATGCCAAAACATGATGGATCTTTGGCTTCTAGTTTTGAGGACACTGTTCAATTGGGTGGGGATTCTTTTAAGAATATTTACAAAGAAGAAAGCTAAGCTATAATAGTTGAGGTAGTTAAGATGGCCACCTACTTTCCAAGCTTTGTGAATTAAGAGGACAATCAGAGGCTATTGGAAGAAAATTCTGAGGAAGAACCTCAGTTGGTTTTGCATAGTTTTCTAAAGGATGAGTCTCAAGTTGGATGGGTGGCCTATAGAATGCATTTTTATCTTTTATGAGACTCTGGAGGAAGAGTTATTAAGGATAATTAATGAATCTAGGGTATTTGGAAGGATGTTAGCAATCTTCAACTCTACTTCCATTGCTTTGATTCCAAAGACTGGTAATCATGTTTCTTTTGATCAATACAAACCTATATCTTTATGCAATTGTATTTATAAAATCATATCAAAAGGTGTCGCTCTGAGAGTCAATTGGTTGTTATCAGATTCCATCTCAAATGAGCAGTTTGGTTTCTTGTTAGGCAAGCGGATCCATGAGGGTGTTGGGGTAGCCCAGGAAGGACTGCATACAATAAAAACAAAGAAGCTTTCTTCAATGATTATAAAGTTATATCTTTCTAAAGTTTATAATAGAGCACGTTGGATGTATTTGAGGATGTGTTGAACCATCTAGGATTTAATGTGCATTTTGTAAATTGAGTAATGTGTTGTGTATCCTCTGTTTCATTTGCCATTTTCATTAATGATTTAATGTGCATTTTGTAAATTGGGTAAGGTGTTGTGTATCCTCTGTTTCATTTGCCATTTTAATTAATGGTTCTGCTTCAGCCTTTTTGGGGCCTAGTGGAGGGTTAAGGCAGGGATGCCCACTATCCCCTCTTTTATTTTTAATTGTGGCTCTGAGGGCTTAAGTAGAGCTCTTATTGAGGCAAAAAGATCTCGGTCCTTCAAAGGAATCAAAATTGGCAATAATATCTTCCTATCTCACATTTTGTTTGTAGATAATATATTATTATTCTATGATGGTACAAGGAGGGATGCCCTCAAGCTTAGAGAGATATTATATCTTTATCTATACAACTTCAAGTATGTTGGTCAATATTTGGAAGTCATCGGTATCTTTTTTTTTATTAGTTGAAGAGGAGGTTAGTTATTTTACTCAGTTATTTCCTTTCCAACAAATTGACATGAGGATGGTTTGAAATATCTAGGTTTTTACCTCAAACCAAATGCATATGGAAAAAAGGATTGGAGTTGGCTTATTGCTAACGTGGAATAACAATTATGTGTTTGGTGTAATTGTTGGCTATCTCGGGGAGGTAGGCTCATATTACTCAAGTCTAATCTTCAGGCAATCCCTATGTATTGGATGTCATTAGCTTTCATCCCAAAGGGGGTATTAGAAAAGATCAAGCAATTGAGTTTCAAATTCTTGTGGTATGGTCTTAAGGAGAAAAAAGGGATAGCTTGGGTCAAATGGAATCATATTGCCATTCCAAAAGCCCAGAGAAGTTGGGGTATTAAGAATATTCACCTTTTCAATAAGGCAATGGCTACAAAATGTGTCTAGAGGATGATTGAATGTAAGGGTCTTTGGTGCCAAGTCATAATTCAAAAGTGTATGTTGC